>JAFIDM010014769.1:59502-74806 GCA_023159025.1 Thereuonema tuberculata
ATGTTAACGTAAAACACACGTAAAACACCTTCCATTAAACTTAAAACTAAAGCTTAAAACTAAAAATAAATTAAAAAATAAATTCTAAAGAATACATGCAGTACAGTATAGAAATCCACTTGTAATAGTCGTAACTTTGCATAGTTAAGTTGTCCTGTTCCTCTTGTTGCCTAGCAACAATACTCCTGTTGCCTGGCAACTCGCACACAACATTCCATTATTGCGGGCGTAAGCACACAAGCTGTTATTTAAAAATATAGATTTATATTAAGTGACATCACGTGATCTTCCAGGCGTAGTTAAGAGTTACAACTATTTCCTTACATTGCAGACATTATTTAATGATTTTTTGTTAAACTATCTTTTTATAAATTGATTTTTATCATTTCAGTCCAATTTGTACAAATAGTTCTTTTTATCTGAGATAATATCTATTTACTCCTTTGTCGAAATCCAATTCATTAAATGAATTTCTTATTGAATTTCGTTTCCGCCTGGCAATTAATTCTATTTCCGGATTCTTCTATTAATTGGCCGGAACCCAACATTTCCGCAGTCTAATTTCTTATCGGCACCAATCTCTCCCGGAAGGGCTTTCAAATATTGGCTTCCGAAATCTAAAAATAATTCATCAGATAAGTTAGTTTCCCTCAACTTACCGTAATCCTTTCCTAAAATACGATATCGGTTAATTTCGTGGATTACCAATCGATAGCCTCTAATCCACTCGGGTTCCTTAAAAGATGCTTAATCCATTAACTGAAATTAAAAGGAAGTGTAGGTCCATGCCAACTTCTCGGTGTGTTGTAAAATTCAAAATGGCTTTACCAGAACTAAGCCACTATAAACATACAAGTAAACTTTCAAGGTTAGTATGAAATTAAATTTATGGAGCTATGAAAAAACAATATAAATTCAATTTATCTATTATTAAAAATATCATCCTCGCAAGATATGTAGTTTATTGTATGAATTAAACACTTATTTCGGCTCGTATCCCAATTGAGGTTTTGTTTTTGTTGATCATGTTTTTGATTCTATAACTGCAGTCCCTTTACGGTTATTTTCTCTGTCAACTGGTGCAATATTTTCATTGAAATATTGTACGAGGGTGAGTCAAAAAGTAACCTTAATTATTTTTTATTGACAAAATATACACACACATACAAACAAAAACACTTCATCACTTTTTAATATAGTCCCCATTACGTTCAATAGTTCAAGGTGCACCAGCACTTTAGCAGCATTTTGATTCTGCGAGAAAAAAAATCTTTTGGTTGACTGTGAAGCCGAGTATGCACCGCCTCTTTCATCTCATCATCCGTGAGTGCCTCCTTGAGGGGTCCAAACACGAGGTAATTACTCGGTGCAAGGTCTAGTGAATATGGAGGATGTGGAAGACACCTGAAATGCAGATCTGTTAGTTTTTATACCATCACACGAGCTTTATGCCGTTAAGCATTCTCCTGCTGCAACATCACACCAGAACGGAGGAAACCACGACATTTTGAATTGATTGTGGGTTTCAAATGGCTCTGCAGCAGATCACAATACGATTCACTGTTCACAGTAAATCCCTTAGTCATATTACAGTCCAACGAGCGTGAACATTACTTTGCCAGCCGACGGCGTTGAGCAGGATTTGCATCAGTCGTACTTGACACCCTACTTTTAAACTTCCTGTGCCGTTCGTAATTTGCTGAAGCAACAAACAACTATCCCCGCATCCTGTGATAAATTTCTGCCAATTTTTCACCCTTACTGCCCAAAAACCAGGTAACTGCACGCTGTTCCTCTTTGGAGCATTTTCTAACTGCGTGGCCATCTTGCCTTTGATTTGCTGACTTCATAGTCGGCGCGTAGACCAAAGTGTATGCGCCCGCAGGTTCCTCAAATGGCAAGACATAACATGTCTGTATGAGAATCCTCTACTACGAGATTTTAAATTTTTGTGCCCGTATTAAGGTTACTTTTTGACTCACCCACGTATAGGTAGGTTTAGGTAAGGAGACGCTGGAGATAAGGCTCCCTACATTTCATTGACCCGGGACTGCGATGATGTCGGATGGTCAGCCCGAGGTCTTCGTTACTATAGTAGTATAGTAGTACAACAGTAGTATAGTAGTACAACGAAGGCCTCGGTCAGCCCAACACTCTCCTTCGCTGACACCTATTCTACAGCATATCTAACCATACACCTACTCTACAGAAGGCTGGATGAGTCTTAGGACGCATACAGAGGAGAAGTCAGGGTGGAAAAATTTCTTACCACCGCTGGGGATTTAAACTGGGTCTCTCAGCCGCAGTCTATGTGGCCCCCTAATTAAAATATATATGTAAAATCTACTATATTTTTATAAATAAGCATTCTGTAAATATAAATGTACTATAAAATAGTACATAAATATAAACACACTATAAAAATAGTATGTAAATATAAATTTACTATTTTTATAAATAATTGGCCTGGTAGCCGAGTGGGTTAGGGCGCTTGGCTGCGGGTTGGAGGTAGAGGATTCGATTCCCGGCCTCGGCGGAGGGCGGGAATTTTTCCACGCTCCTTTTTCCTCCAAACGGGTCCTAGGATCTACCCAGCCCTCTGTAGAATGGGTATCGGGTTTTTTTTTCGGGAGTTAAAGGCGGGCGGGCATCAGGCTGACCTCCTGACCTCAACTTCGTCCCGTTAGGTCGCGAGAAGCTGGAGCCTAACCTCTAGCTGCCCAAAGGGATACTTTAACTTTTTATTTTTATAAATAAACATATTATATAAATATATGTATAGTTAACAATTTGTATTAAATAAAGATAAAATGTAAATTTATGGGCAGGTAAATGAGGAATGACATTTACTAAAGACAAAGATGCGATATTGAGGTAAGATAATGAAAATTAACAAATGATAATTAAAATAGTTTAATCGTAATTAAAAATATAACATGAAATAAGCTTATGGTAAAAGTTGTAGTTAATAGAAGATAGAATAAATTACGTACTAATTATATAAAAAGCATATATATTCATGTGTTACATATTACTATCATGTATGTGTATCCTTCTACAAAACAATGTATATATTAGATATAAAAAATCCATAAACACACACGTAAGCACATTTAGTTATTCCATTTAAATGTGTCAAATGTGGAGTAACTAAAAGGATCAATTTACAATGTTTATAGTAGGTTTGATATAGTTTTACTTTCCCTTTTTGGTTTACGAGAACTTTCAGCGCTTTTGCGCATGTGTCAGGTCTCCTTCGATTTCATCAAAATAGGGGTTAACAGAAATAAAGAGGGGATGTTTACTTTTTATCAGTGTTAGTTTACTACTAGCTGCGTTTTATTTGCGCTTTTCGGGAAAGAATTATGGAAAGAATAAATACTATTGCAAAAATGCTCCTCCGTTATTTTTTTCTTAAAAGCGAAAATGTCCAAAAGAATTTCTTAGGAAAGTGCTCATCTCAGCGTATCACCCCTCTGCGGGGTAGAATCGTCCGCCAGTGGTGATTCTGGCTTTCGAAAACGAACAGTATTTAGTATTAACACATGTGACGTTAGATGCGGTCAGGATTTGGAATTTAATATCAGTATATTTGGTATTGTTATTGTTATATCAGTATTATTGGTATTGTTATGTTATACAATTATACATGTATATTTAATCTTATATATGTTTTGATATTTTTTGTTTTAACCCTTCTATGAATTACAGAGATTTTTATAAACTGTTAGGCCTACAACTCGCTTTGTAACTGTAGTTACCAGACAGATATAAACAAATGATAAGGAATAAAGAAATTGTAATGGGAATTTACCCAGATACAAAATTTTAATGTTTCTGTAGCACTCAGGTTATTGAATTTGAAAGTAGTGTGGCGCCACCTGGTGGCAGTTGATGTAGGACGAAAGCGAATTTGTATTTTATTTCTGTTAATGTCTCAATCTTAAACAATGAATATTAAATCTTTTTAGCTGATCTTTTTTGTGTGGTTTCTGTAAAACAAAAAAAAAAAAAATAAATAAAAAATCAAACGAAATTTTAAGAAATAACAATTTGAGGAAAGCAGGCTTTAAATTCTTAAGAACTGATTGTCTTTATTTCGCTCTTTCTTTATTTTCAGTGATCTCTCTCAACTATATCAAACTTTCTTAAAATGTTTGAAATCCTAAGTATATATTGTAACAGACTTTTCACACATGCTTACGGTAATTCAAAAAATGCCTACGTTTGTTTTTTGATGTTTTGAGTGTGTATGTATGTGTGTATATTCGTTAATATTTTGTAAACCGCTGGTCGGATCTTCTTGAAAATTGACATACAAATTTAAGGATACTTAACCTTTTTATTCTTCTGATCTAATAAGTATCAGAAGACTAGTATTCCCGTTTTGTTTGTCAGTCTGTACACAAGTATCATTAAAATATCATTAAATTATCATTAATCGAACAATCACAAAATTCGCAACAATCACATTTGTAATACAGTTCAGCAACAATCACAACCATACCATTAATCGCAACAATTGCACCTTTTTCATTCGCAATAATCACATTTATAATAATAAGGAAATTAAAGCAATATTAATTATATTTTCTTATACGTATCAGAAGATGCTGCGAAGCATTGTGATAGGTTTACTAATCGCTATCTCTACTTTCTTTATTTGCAATATTTCCTTTTGTGGGTCCCTAATATGAAATTAGCGTGACAAAATAATAAAATTCCCATAGAAAAGCGATGGGTATTAATCCATTAATTTGCATGCGGTTTGATTTGATGAAAAATAATGCGGAATTTAACATTTTTTTTTCATTCAGAAAACGGAAATTTCTTGCTATTTGTGTGTTGCAGATATTGTAATTTAAGAATGAAAAAAGACTTTCTGTTTTTTCTCATTTTCCTGGCTTTTTTTAATAAAGAATGAATGCTTTAAGTTGTTTTTTTCTGAACTTTTTGTTTACTAGACTTCTAACCCGTACTGCTAAACTTTCGGCAAATCCAGGGTAACTTTGAGTGAAAGGTAGTGATATTGTTGTGTTTTTGCTTGATGTTACCTTTGGTCTCTTGAAACAATCAGTGTTTCATCGTAGGAGCATCTCTCGAGATCAGGACCACGAATTCCTGGCGAGGGGGCGCCACGAGAGAAGGCAGCAGGAATTATGAGGGTGGATTAATCGAAACAGCAGTGGAATGTATAGATGCTAGCTCGCCTCTGCGTTCTTTTTATTTAAGTTAAAGGGAAACAAACCAAACAACGGCACAAACTTGAAATAGAATTCGTTTCGTTTTAGGAGGACTCTGAACCACTCTTTGGCATTTTATGAATCCTTTCGCAGTGAAGATGGGAATATTTGGGTGTTCATGGTTAACAGATAGACATCAAAAGCTTCTTTATACAGAAGAATGTTCCCGAAAGAATTTAAAGTTTTATTCTTATTAACATTTTGTCTTTTTTAGCTTTCTTTCCAAAATGAAAAGTTAGGCTTACCAAATCAGTCAGCATGTGCGTTTGTGTCTTCTCTCCTAACTTTTGAATCACTGAATAGATCATCTTGAAACTTTATATGCATATTCAAGGACTAAAAACGATCTATGTTAGATATTTGAAGTATTTTCCAAGTGATTATTTGTCGAGAAATGAGCGAGAGAAGGGGAAAAAAAAATCATATTGAAACGCATTAGAATTTAAACAATGGATTTCTAACCTTTTGTAATAACCCATTTATTTTATTTAATTTAAATAACATATATTTAATTCATTTTTTTTAAAAAAATGAATAATTTATAATGTTCATAGAGAAGGTATAATGTGTCATTTTATTATTTATAAAATATTATTTTTCTTTAAGAAAAATAAGGACATGTTTAAGAAATAACATTAAAGGAAAGTTTTCTTTACGTTCTTGTGCTTAAAGTGAAAATAAGTTTATTTTTTAAAGTGAAAATAACATAAACGAATTCTTTTCATTTTATAAATTATCCTGTCAGGTGCATGCAATGTAAAATTCTCCATTTTCTGGTAAAACAAATGAATTAAAACTGCCCAAACCTACCAAACCCAATCAGTAATGATCGTATAAAAACAAGCAATAAATTAGGATTAATCCAATATATGAATATGAAATAACAAAAACATAATATAAAATAATATGATAATTAAAAGGAAATAAAAATGTTCAGTAAAAACTACAAGACCTTAAAACAAAAATTCCATATCATAAGAAGAAATTCTTTCACGAATCCCAAGTGAATTTTGACTAAAATCTTTATTTACTAATTTTTTTAAGTTTTTATTCATTTATTTATTGAAATCACGAAAATAAAATAAACGAAAAGCCAGCGTTTTGTTTAAATTATAACTAGCAAACCGCAAAACGTTTAGGGATTCATACGACCTTGTATTCCGAGGTCATTTTCTCATGCACATGCCTTCGCGTGTGTGTGTGTGGTGAGAGTGCGTGGCAGGGAAGCCGACCGTTTGGTCTTCTAAAAGGAACGGTTTAGTAGTTGATCTTTATTTAGTAGTTGATATATATACTCATGGACAAAAAAATTAGCGCACCAAGAAATAATTGCGGGATCGTAACGAAACTTGCAATGAAGGTACATGTATGGGAGATATGCAAATGATTAGAAATGCAGCGTGATTGCGCATTACGTATAGCCGGTAGAGGGCGTTGAATATCGTACTCTGTGGAGTATAAAACAGGTAACCAAAGCGTGTTTGAGTGTGCTGAATCATTTACAAAGGAAGAGCTGAGTTAGACATGCCATTACGCCGTGTTCGAAGACAGTATACGCAGTTGTCGCAGTTTGAGAGAGGGAGAATCGTCGGGATGATGGAAGCTGGGTGGTCAGCTAGGCGAGTAGCTCGTCAATTAGGGCGCTCTGATTGTGTTGTGAGGAGGTTTTGGGACCAGTGGATCCGAGAGATGTCATGTACACGAAGACCAGGCTCAGAACGCCCTCGACAGACCAGTCGTCGAGAAGACCGCCACATAGTCAGAAACGCACGCGTACAGCCAACTGCTTCATCGGCCGCCATCCAGGCACAGGTAGCACCTTCACTAGGGGCCTCTGTGTCTTCTCGAACGAAGGCGCCTGGCTGAAGGACAGTTGGTATCGCGGCGCCCATTACATGTGCTGCCCTTGACGCCCACCCATCGACGCCTCCGTTTGGAGTTTTGCCGCGCACGAGGAAACTGGACTGCAGCGGAATGGAACCAGGTCGTTTTTAGCGACGAATCCAGATTCAAGCTCGGCAGTGATGACAATCGTGTTCGTGTGTGGAGAGCCCATGGTGAATGCTTCAATCCTGCCTTTACTGTACAGCGACACACCGCTCCCACAGCTGGTGTGATGGTATGGGGTGCCATTGCCTACAATACACGGTCACCCCTAGTATTGTTCCGTGGCACCATGACAGCCAAGCGGTATGTTCATGAAATCCTGCAACCATATGTGTTGCCCCTCATGCAACGGCTCCCAGGAGCCATTTTTCAACAAGACAATGCTCGGCCTCATACGGCAAGGGTGTCACAAGACTGTCTCCGCACTGTTACTACCCTTCCTTGGCCTGCCCGATCCCCAGATTTGTCTCCAATCGAGCATATCTGGGATCATTTGGGACGACGAGTTGGGCATCCCACGAGTTTGAACGAACCAGAGGCAAGGTTACAGCAAATATGGAACGAAATGTCTCAAGACATCATACAGAACTTGTATGACTCAATGCCCGATCATTTCGCATCGTGCATTCGCGCTAGAGGGGGTCCAACGGAGTATTAACTCCTCCGTTCTTTTGCCTTTTTCTCTGAAATAAATTATCCTTTTTCTTTGATTTTCTAATCATTTACTTATATCAAAGTAGTCATTACGTATGTAAATTTTCGTTTCATTTTGACGACTCCTTCTTGGTGCGCTAATTTTTTTGTCCATGAGTGTATATCTACTGAATGAAAACATATAAAAATTTTCAATTTTTTAAACAAAAGACAGAAGATATTTTCCATTTTCTGAACAACAAACAAAAAAGTAATTCAAATCGATTTATTTTAATTATCTTAATTTTATTCGTATCAAGGACGCGCTAACTAATGTAGTAGTTAAAAATTTAATATCTTCTGTTTAATACATCGATAGAATTCCAATGTTTAAGTCCTCATGCTGGTCTATGGTTATTTTGTTACCTTCTTGTGCTCATTTCACGACAAAGATCCCGTTTGCCAGTGACTTCAAGTATCAAAGTAGATCATGTGTACTCCTTAAATAAGAAAGCCAAGTTTCAAGAAGATTCATTTAGCGGTTCAAACGTTTCGAGATACATAAAAGTGCATTACAGACACTACACGTTAATTTGATGAACCTGTGCTTAACTTGATATATTGCTAATCTTAAATAAATCTTTGTCTCATATCAATTGTTTAAACTTTTATTCGCTTTTGCAGTTAAATGAGGATCTATTAATAAAATCGTATACAGGGATACCCCAATATGCGATGCTTTGCATTTACAAGTACTTTGAATTTCCACCATATCTCGACTTGAGGCTCAATTGCTACCTTAACGACAGAACGCTACGGTCAGATCCCTCCGCCACCTGCGTCAGTTTTCAATGCTAATCTCATAAGGGTTTAGCATGTTACACCGAAATCTTTAGGAAAAAGAAAAGACAGTCCAGCATGCAAACCTAGCCATTGCTTCCAATTATAGTGATTTTTGAGTTACGACAGTAATCTGGAACATAACATGTCGTAACTACACAATAAAAAAAAATCCCTGGACGCCAAAAGCAATTTTGAAGGAGTGGTTGCAAAATATATTTTAAAGTGTAAAAAAAAAAGCTGTAAAGTTATATTTTTACATTATACAGTTAGTTAAATAATTTATAAAAAAATAATAAGTTAAATTAAACTTATCTTTTTACTTAAGTCTTCTTACAAGAAAAATAAATTACACGAATTATTTATTTATTTATGTATTTATTTATTAATTTATTTATAAGTAACGGTCAAACAAGACTCTGGGTGAACCGTAGATAAGTAAACTTCCCTCCCTTCAGCCGAATATTTATATATATATTTTTTTCGATGTAGTGAATTTTTTTCCATAAATAATTTGATGTTTAAAAATTTAAAACGAAATTAATACAATAAGTTTAAAACAAATATATAAAAACAAATAGATTGATTACTAATTATTATGGTAGGAACATGAATGGATATTAATAAAATCACTTCACTATTAAATGGATGAAATCTATAAAATAAAAGAGAAATTTGTGGATATGTGTGTGTGTGTGTGTGTGTGTGTGTGTGTGTGTGTGTATATCTGTTCAAAATGTCTATAGCTTACTTCGAACATGCTATTAACTTGAACTTTCGCATATGTGTAGGTTCCATACTGTAGACAATGGAAAAAGGAATTTTTTAGGGAGGATGACCATTAAGTGTTTGGTGGAAACCCTCAATACATCTGAGTTAGGCGGAGGAGACCACAACTGGCTGGGAAGTCGTTTATTCTCCGATCTCGATATTGATTTGCTAAATAAATATATTATTTTTTTTACGTTATATATGTATGGGTTCCAGAGCGAAGCGACGCTATTATAAATGATTTTAGATAGTTATAAGAACAAATAAATATATTAAATTAAAGATGGAATAATTTTTTTTTTTTTTGTAATTAGTTTTAGTCTCAATGATAAAATTGAGGATTTCATTTTTTTAAATTAAACAATTGGGGTTGCTGGAATTAAGGTTAAAGGTTTCCTGATAAACGGAACTAAGCTGAGAACGGTGGTCAGTCCTACGCTCGCCCTCCTTTATTACGAAACCACTGATGTAATTTTTTTTGTTATTATTTATTATTCTTTCTTCATTTCCCTTTATTTATTATTTATTATTGTATTAGTATTTTACATTTATTAAATTAAAATTATCGGTATATTAAATTACAAATTGCAATTCCTCTTTCACTTCTCAGCTATGAATATAAGTTTATTTAACTTCTCTTCTTTTGAAGCGTTGAGCTTTAAATGGGTAAATGTAAATAGAAAACGTCCGAGTGAGGCCTATGACGTGCTTGAGGTAAAGCTTCCCGGCGTTTCCTGACTAATAGGACTAAGGTAATATCGCCCGCCTTTAATCCACGAGAAAGAAACCCGGTATCTATAGAGCTCTGGGTGGACCGTAGGTCCCGTTTGGAGCACAATTCGTATTGGAAAAATCCTCCGCCGGGGACTGAACTCGGTTCCTCTAGGCCGCAGTCAATCGCCTTACCACTTGGCTACCAGGCAGATGTAGATAGATATATTTAAGAAGGATATAGAAATGTACATAAATAAGCAAAATTCACTGACCTATTTTTGTTATTAATACTGGGAATCCAAGACAGCACTGGTTGCATAATACACATCAGTTGGATTCGCCCAGTATAGCAAGCTCAGTGAAGTATAATAACAATGTAGACAAAACAATGACCTCTCAATTAATAAAACATCAAAAATAAAGTAAAAATTAAAATGGTTAAGTAATTAATCCACATTAGCATTACGCTTAGCTTAGGAAAGGTTAATTCCATAATGTTAATATGTAGTAAATAATATATTAAATATATATACTCGAATTTAACGTGCGCAATGGCAGTATATACAATAAACAAAACAAAAACGCACGTAAATAAACAAAATTCACTGAGCTATTCTAGATAGATGGATATTCCAAATTACTTGCTATTCATTACGAATAACAATTTGAACTAAAACTTATAATAATCTTATAGATAATATTTTGATATTTGAATTTTTCCTAAACTGGAATTTTATTAGTATTTTTATAATTAAGAATTTTAGATTTTTATTTTATCTCTTATTCTAATAATTTGAATATTATTCCACAATTATCTGATTGGTCTTTTTAGTCGCCTCAAGGGAATTGATCAGAGTGAATTCAATTTACATCTAAGCGCACATTGACCGAATGTTCCAAATTGGACAATTCCATTGGAGAACTGAATGAAAGCTTTTATCTAACTATTCCATCCAACCCAGACTAATTTTAGTTTGAAAGGAACTGATTTTAACAGGAGTAGATTTTTCTGGGTTTTTTTTTTGCCTTTGCTTAAATTTTTCAGAATCCTGCCACGGAATCCAGAAAAATAATCCCTTTTCCGATATAAATAAATGAGATTCGTTTCTTTGGATCCCTCGGCTTCAGCCATTACTCAATCTTCTCGGAACCATAAAGCAAATCATGCAGAGGGGGTCCATGAATCTTCATTAGCTTTAATTCCCGCGCAATTTATGCCGTCGATTGTCTATTACTTTTGCAGCCACTTTAGTAAATCGTCGGTCGACTGTAATGCAATTTGGAAGGAACTGTAAGGGGATTACATGTCCTGGGTCTGCAAATTATCCTCGGGGTTAACCCTGCCTATATTTCACCTGTGTTCCCATTAACCAAGTGGGTTCTGTCCCCTGCTGTCACTCGGGCTTTTGAACACTTCAAATTGATTGAGTTGGACTTACAGGTTCAAATTCGAATGATTACAAATTCAAATCTAACTACAACCGTGTAAAAATTAAATTCTTTTAGATATTCTACTTAGAATAGAAGGCGCTCGAAGAGAATTCACATTATTTCCCAGAAAACAATTTGAAAACTTGTTTCTTGAATCAAGGGCGTATATAAGGGGGGGGGGCCGAAATAACGAAAATATGTCCTACCAACGTTTTTGTTTTTTTTGGTTGAATAGATTTTTTGGCCCCCCCCCCCCCGAAATAATGAAAATATGTCCTCCCAACGTTTTTATTGGTTGCACAGATAGGTTTCCATGGGGTGTCTACTTAAAATTACTTAACTTAATCTTACATTAATCTTGGGCCCCCCCCAAAAAAAATGTATTCTATATTCGCCACTGTCTTGAATTATATGATACTTCATATCTTATCTAAATCTACGACGGTCGTTCAATAAGTAATGCAACACATTTTTTTTTACAATTGTACATTTATTTTATTACAGTTTTAAATATATCATCTTGTTCCTCAATTCTTTAGCTACAAAAAAACATTTTTCAACATAATCTCCGTTTAAGTCTATGGCCTTACGCCATCGAGATGTCAGAGCTTGTATGCCTTGACGGTACCACTCTAATATCGCTTCCTGCGGATTGCATCCTTTAGAGAACCGAATACGTAGAACTCTGAAGGTGTGAGATCAGGGTTGTAGGGTGGATGAGGGAGAACAATCCAGTGAAGTTTTGTGATCTCCTCGCGGGTATACAGACCTGAATGTGGTCTGGCATTGTCGTGGAGCAGGAGACGTTTGTTCACATCTTTGTAGCCATGAGCACGCTGGAATCGTTTCGTCAGTTTCTTAAGAGTCTTCGCATAGGCTTCTGAGATGATCGTTGCACGTTGCAATATTTTAGGAGTCACAGCTGTATGCGGCCGGCCAGAGCGCGCGTGATCAGACATCTTCCCTTTTCCTTCTTCCGACGACGACAGATGATTCGCCGAATGACTCAGTGCCGTTATCAACTGATTGTCTCCGTAGACATTCCGTAAGCGCTTGCCGCGGTCTCCTGTTCCGCCAAAAGAAATTCAATAACTGCTTTTTGTTTGGAACGCATCTCATTCGCAGACGCCGTTTGAACGCTACTTGCTACAGTGCTGCCCCACAGCGGAGAACGATGAAACAATTTGAGAAAGTGTGGAAATATTTGAAGATTTCACGTTTTTTTCATCAAATATTAGCCGAGAAAAAAAAATGTGTTGCTTTACTTATTGAACGACCCTCTTATTAGTAAATCAGTAAGATCATAGAGAAACAAGAAGTTGGATAACATATATGGTAATCAAAAACGAAGCCTGCACACCTGATTAATGACTCAAAAAAATTTAATTACAAAAATTAACAAAATTACAAGACCATAGTTTCAGTTCTAGATAGAGGAACTATTTTCAAGTCTTCTATTTTCTTATTTTCAAGACTTGAAGATAATTCCTCTATCTAGAACTGAAACCATGGGCGTGTAATTTTGTTAATTCTCGTCATTAAATTTTTTGGAGTCATTAATTAGGTGTGCAGGCTTCGTTTTTGAGACACACAAAGTATTTTCAGCATACGTAAAATGTTCCTGAATTCGATACATGGTAATATTAATTGTAAATATTTAACTATTAGAATTGTATTAAGGAGTATATGTAACTTTTCATTGTTGTTAAGTATTTATAGTGTTATGAATTGGGAACTGTGCCACTTGCGGGCCGTCGAACAAAATGGCTATTTCCAAGAATTATGTATCAGTGTCAGAAACATGTTCTAAGTGATCACAGCATTAACTATAAGATTTTACAGAAAATGTGAATTTACGGCCATTAAATTTTATTCATTCTAGAAGAAATTGGAGATTAGTCATAAAATTCTATTTCTGTAAACCAAGTTAACTAGTTCACCAACTAGCTAGAGTGTGAAGAACGGATGGACAGTCAAAAACCATCCAAAAACTTTGTATTATGTAAGCACGAGAGAAAATGGACGATGATATCCAAATATCATAAAACAGAAAGATTCAGAACGAAACATCATATCTTCAACACAGCTTTCTGGAGGCCATTAGAATTCAAAATATCGACTTCAACATAATGTTCTAATCCGTTAAAGAAGGAGAGCTGTGGGAGTTTAAAGTAAAGTATATACCAATAAACACACAATTAATTTCAATTGATACACACAAAATATACGAAACAAATATACGAAATGTCTTCGTCTTCAGTTACATTGCAATGAATTTGGGAAATGCTTAGTGCAACAAGAATAAATATTAGAAAGGAATTCAACACTCTTTTTATTAGTTTCTTTTGAGAGGCAGTGGATTTTCGATTCATTAAGGATTTCAGTAGACTCTACAAGTAAACAAAGTATCTTGTTTTCATGCAAATTAACTGAAATTGGTTTTTTATTGCTAGGCACCTTTTATTTTGTCTTTTATTGGATTTTTATTGCTAGATGATTGTTTCGTTTAATTTCTCGTATCTCCATTCCTTTAACGATTTGGACATATGTTGAAATGGACTTTGACTTGTAATGACCTCTAGAATGCGTTGAATACGTAGAAGTTGTGACATTTCTATTTTAAATCATCCTGTAGCTTTAGCTTACATACGTGCTAAATACAGAGGTGAATACATATAAAAATTCGAAATTTGAAGTTTTTGGATTTCCTCTCGGGTCTCACACATCTTTTTCAAGCAAGATGATAAAATTGAAAAAAAAAAAAAAATCTTCGGTAATAAGTGTAAAAGTCTTGCTGGTGTGTTTTAATTGTAATCATTTGGCCGATGATGAAGGCATTATCGTAATGAAAAAAACATTTTATTTTTTTAAGAAAAAATTCGGTGGTAGTTCTGTTTAAATAAAGCCATACAAAATGCTTTTATTTCTATATTAAGTAAAATATAATAGATAAAGGAAGAAATTTCAGAAGAACTTTTATTCTGTCACATTAGAAAAGATGAGCAAAACTTAACAAAGCTGGACTCTAGCTGATCACAACTTTATTTTCGAAAACACAAGAAGTTAAAGAGTATTTACAAACATTCTGAAAATACGTTAATCAATAGTCAGGTGTTTTCTCATGATTGGATAATTGGAATCAAAGTAAAAAGTTAGCTGTTCATGTAACGATAACACAATTAAAACAAAATGAAATGACTACAATTTGATTTGAAAAGTTTAATGGATCAAATTTAAACAGTTGATCAATAGAAAGTAAAAGGAATTTTTATAATAGTAATAGTACTACTATTACTACTACTATTACTAATTTATTTTCATTGATACATTCTTAAAGTCCTGTTAGGATCTCCCACAAAGAGATCCTGTCAACAGGTGCTTGGATTTTGTAATACAAAATTATATAATTACATAAATTAACAGCATAAAAAAAATACAAATATAAATCACACAGGAATATAACAGATTTAAAGCCATTGTTTTATTTAATTTACTAAAGAAGTACTAAGAGAAACAAAAATTAATTATAAATTTTGAAGTAAAATTATTAATAATTAAGTTCAAAAAAGTTAATAATAATAATATTAACAATAATAATAACGACCTGATATCAATGATTGGGATAAACCAGAATCGAATTATGCAACTTGCATCTTTTGTGAGGAAAATTTCTCTCAAGACACTCGCGGAGAAGTGTGGGTTAAATGTGTTATGTGCCAAATGTGGGCACAGTTAGATTGTGCCGGATCTGAAAAAAGCCATTTATGTTTGCGATTTCTGCAAAT
>JAFIDM010014769.1:74906-90256 GCA_023159025.1 Thereuonema tuberculata
ATTTGCAGAAATCGCAAACATAAATGGCTTTTTTCAGATCCGGCACATCTAACTGTGCCCACATTTGGCACATAACACATTTAACCCACACTTCTCCGCGAGTGTCTTGAGAGAAATTTTCCTCACAAAAGATGCAAGTTGCATAATTCGATTCTGGTTTATCCCCATCATTGATATCAGGTCATTATTATTATTGTTAATATTATTATTATTAACTTTTTTGAACTTAATTATTAATAAGATTAATATTATAATTTTACTTCAAAATTTATAATTAATTTTTGTTTCTCTTAGTACTTCTTTAGTAAATTAAATAAAACAATGGCTTTAAATCTGTTATATTCCTGTGTGATTTATATTTGTATTTTTTTTATGCTGTTAATTTATGTAATTATATAATTTTGTATTACAAAATCCAAGCACCTGTTGACAGGATCTCTTTGTGGGAGATCCTAACAGGACTTTAAGAATGTATCAATGAAAATAAATTGGTAATAGTAGTAGTAATAGTAGTACTATTACTATTATAAAAATTCCTTTTACTTTCTATTGATCAACTGTTTAAATTTGATCCATTAAACTTTTCAAATCAAATTGTAGTCATTTCATTTTGTTTTAATTGTGTTATCGTTACATGAACAGCTAACTTTTTACTTTGATTCCAATTATCCAATCATGAGAAAACACCTGACTATTGATTAACGTATTTTCAGAATGTTTGTAAATACTCTTTAACTTCTTGTGTTTTCGAAAATAAAGTTGTGATCAGCTAGAGTCCAGCTTTGTTAAGTTTTGCTCATCTTTTCTAATGTGACAGAATAAAAGTTCTTCTGAAATTTCTTCCTTTATCTATTATATTTTACTTAATATAGAAATAAAAGCATTTTGTATGGCTTTATTTAAACAGAATTACCACCGAATTTTTTCTTAAAAAAAAAAAAATGTTTTTTTCATTACGATGTTGCCTTCATCATCGGCCAAATGATTACAATTAAAACACACCAGCAAGACTTTTACTCTTATTACCGAAGATTTTTTTTTTTTTTTTCAATTTTATCATCTTGCTTGAAAAAGATGTGTGAGACCCGAGAGGAAATCCAAAAACATCAAATTTCGAATTTTTATATGTATTCACCTCTGTATTTAGCACGTATGTAAGCTAAAGCTACAGGATGATTTAAAATAGAAATGTCACAACTTCTACGTATTCAACGCATTCTAGAGGTCATTACAAGTCAAAGTCCATTTCAACATATGTCCAAATCGTTAAAGGAATGGAGATACGAGAAATTAAACGAAACAATCATCTAGCAATAAAAATCCAATAAAAGACAAAATAAAAGGTGCCTACCAATAAAAAACCAATTTCAGTTAATTTGCATGAAAACAAGATACTTTGTTTACTTGTAGAGTCTACTGAGATCCTTAATGAATCGAAAATCCACTGCCTCTCAAAAGAAACTAATAAAAAGAGTGTTGAATTCCTTTCTAATATTTATTCTTGTTGCACTAAGCATTTCCCAAATTCATTGCAATGTAACTGAAGACGAAGACATTTCGTATATTTGTTTCGTATATTTTGTGTGTATCAATTGAAATTAATTGTGTGTTTATTGGTATATACTTTACTTTAAACTCCCACAGCTCTCCTTCTTTAACGGATTAGAACATTATGTTGAAGTCGATATTTTGAATTCTAATGGCCTCCAGAAAGCTGTGTTGAAGATATGATGTTTCGTTCTGAATCTTTCTGTTTTGTGATATTTGGATATCATCGTCCATTTTCTCTCGTGCTTACATAATACAAAGTTTTTGGATGGTTTTTGACTGTCCATCCGTTCTTCACACTCTAGCTAGTTGGTGAACTAGTTAACTTGGGTTTACAGAAATAGAATTTTATGACTAATCTCCAATTTCTTCTAGAATGAATAAAATTTAATGGCCGTAAATTCACATTTTCTGTAAAATCTTATAGTTAATGCTGTGATCACTTAGAACATGTTTCTGACACTGACACATAATTCTTGGAAATAGCCATTTTGTTCGACGGCCCGCAAGTGGCACAGTTCCCAATTCATAACACTATAAATACTTAACAACAATGAAAAGTTACATATACTCCTTAATATAATTCTAACAGCTAAATATTTACAATTAATATTACCATGTATCGAATTCAGGAACATTTTACGTATGCTGAAAATACTTTGTGTGTCTCAAAAACGAAGCCTGCACACCTAATTAATGACTCCAAAAAATTTAATGACGAGAATTGACAAAATTACACGCCCATGGTTTCAGTTCCAGATAGAGGAATTATCTTCAAGTCTTGAAAATAAGAAAATAGAAGACTTGAAAATAGTTCCTCTATCTAGAACTGAAACTATGGTCTTGTAATTTTGTTAATTTTTGTAATTAAATTTTTTTGAGTCATTAATCAGGTGTGCAGGCTTCGTTTTTGATTACCATATATGTTATCCAACTTCTTGTTTCTCTATGATCTTACTGATTTACTAATAAGAGGGTCGTTCAATAAGTAAAGCAACACATTTTTTTTTCTCGACTAATATTTGATGAAAAAAACGTGAAATCTTCAAATATTTCCACACTTTCTCAAATTGTTTCATCGTTCTCCGCTGTGGGGCAGCACTGTAGCAAGTAGCGTTCAAACGGCGTCTGCGAATGAGATGCGTTCCAAACAAAAAGCAGTTATTGAATTTCTTTTGGCGGAACAGGAGACCGCGGCAAGCGCTTACGAAATGTCTACGGAGACAATCAGTTGATAACGGCACTGAAATCATTCGGCGAATCATCTGTCGTCGTCGGAAGAAGGAAAAGGGAAGATGTCTGATCACGCGCGCTCTGGCCGGCCGCATACAGCTGTGACTCCTAAAATATTGCAACGTGCAACGATCATCTCAGAAGCCTATGCGAAGACTCTTAAGAAACTGACGAAACGATTCCAGCGTGCTCATGGCTACAAAGATGTGAACAAACGTCTCCTGCTCCACGACAATGCCAGACCACATTCAGGTCTGTATACCCGCGAGGAGATCACAAAACTTCACTGGATTGTTCTCCCTCATCCACCCTACAGCCCTGATCTCACACCTTCAGAGTTCTACGTATTCGGTTCTCTAAAGGATGCAATCCGCAGGAAGCGATATTAGAGTGGTACCGTCAAGGCATATAAGCTCTGACATCTCGATGGCGTAAGGCCATAGACTTAAACGGAGATTATATTGAAAAATGGTTTTTTGTAGCTAAAGAATTGAGGAACAAGATGATATATTTAAAACTGTAATAAAATAAATGTACAATTGTAAAAAAAAATGTGTTGCATTACTTATTGAACGACCGTCGTAGATTTAGATAAGATATGAAGTATCATATAATTCAAGACAGTGGCGAATATAGAATACATTTTTTTTGGGGGGGGCCCAAGATTAATGTAAGATTAAGTTAAGTAATTTTAAGTAGACACCCCATGGAAACCTATCTGTGCAACCAATAAAAACGTTGGGAGGACATATTTTCATTATTTCGGGGGGGGGGGGGCCAAAAAATCTATTCAACCAAAAAAAACAAAAACGTTGGTAGGACATATTTTCGTTATTTCGGCCCCCCCCCCTTATATACGCCCTTGATTCAAGAAACAAGTTTTCAAATTGTTTTCTGGGAAATAATGTGAATTCTCTTCGAGCGCCTTCTATTCTAAGTAGAATATCTAAAAGAATTTAATTTTTAGACGGTTGTAGTTAGATTTGAATTTGTAATCATTCGAATTTGAACCAGTAAGTCCAACTCAATCAATTTGAAGTGTTCAAAAGCCCGAGTGACAGCAGGGGACAGAACCCACTTGGTTAATGGGAACACAGGTGAAATATAGGCAGGGTTAACCCCGAGGATAATTTGCAGACCCAGGACATGTAATCCCCTTACAGTTCCTTCCAAATTGCATTACAGTCGACCGACGATTTACTAAAGTGGCTGCAAAAGTAATAGACAATCGACGGCATAAATTGCGCGGGAATTAAAGCTAATGAAGATTCATGGACCCCCTCTGCATGATTTGCTTTATGGTTCCGAGAAGATTGAGTAATGGCTGAAGCCGAGGGATCCAAAGAAACGAATCTCATTTATTTATATCGGAAAAGGGATTATTTTTCTGGATTCCGTGGCAGGATTCTGAAAAATTTAAGCAAAGGCAAAAAAAACCCAGAAAAATCTACTCCTGTTAAAATCAGTTCCTTTCAAACTAAAATTAGTCTGGGTTGGATGGAATAGTTAGATAAAAGCTTTCATTCAGTTCTCCAATGGAATTGTCCAATTTGGAACATTCGGTCAATGTGCGCTTAGATGTAAATTGAATTCACTCTGATCAATTCCCTTGAGGCGACTAAAAAGACCAATCAGATAATTGGGGAATAATATTCAAATTATTAGAATAAGAGATAAAATAAAAATCTAAAATTCTTAATTATAAAAATACTAATAAAATTCCAGTTTAGGAAAAATTCAAATATCAAAATATTATCTATAAGATTATTATAAGTTTTAGTTCAAATTG
Organism: Thereuonema tuberculata; assembly: GCA_023159025.1. Taxonomy (NCBI): domain Eukaryota; kingdom Metazoa; phylum Arthropoda; class Chilopoda; order Scutigeromorpha; family Scutigeridae; genus Thereuonema; species Thereuonema tuberculata. The sequence goes on from JAFIDM010014769.1 coordinate 79,477, forward strand.
TTATTCGTAATGAATAGCAAGTAATTTGGAATATCCATCTATCTAGAATAGCTCAGTGAATTTTGTTTATTTACGTGCGTTTTTGTTTTGTTTATTGTATATACTGCCATTGCGCACGTTAAATTCGCATATATGTATTTAATATATTATGTAATTAACCTTTACTAAGCTAAGCGTAATGCTAATGTGGATTAATTACTTAACCATTTTAATTTTTAATTTATTTTTGATGTTTTATTAATTGAGAGGTCATTGTTTTGTCTATTTGTCTGTTGTGTATGTTATTATACTTCACTGAGCTTGTTATACTGGGCGAATCCAATTTATGCAACCAGTGCTATCTTGGATTCCCAGTATTAATAACAAAAATAGGTCAGTGAATTTTATGCTTATTTATGTACGTTTCTGTGTCCGTCTTAAATATATCTTTCTATATCTGCCTGGTAGTCAAGTGGTAAGGCGATTGACTGCGGCCTAGAGGAACCGAGTTCAGTCCCCGGCGGAGGATTTTTCCAATACGAATTGTGCTCCAAACGGGACCTACGGTCCACCCAGAGCTCTATAGATACCGGGTTTCTTTCTCGTGGATTAAAGGCGGGCGATATTACCTTAGTCCTATTAGTCAGGAAACGCCTGGAAGCTTTACCTCAAGCACGTCATAGGCCTCACTCGGACGTTTTCTATTTACATTTACCCATTTAAAGCTCAACGCTTCAAAAGGAGAGAAGTTAAATAAATTTACATTCATAGCTGAGAAGTGAAAGAGGAATTGCAATTTGTAATGTAATATACCGATAATTTTAATTTAATAAATGTAAAATACTAATACAATAATAAATAATAAATAAAGGGAAATGAAGAAAGAATAATAAATAATAACAAAAAAATTACATCAGTGGTTTCGTAATAAAGGAGGGCGAGCGTAGGACTGACCACCGTTCTCAGCTTAGTTCCGTTTATCAGGAAACCTTTAACCTTAATTCCAGCAACCCCAGTTGTTTAATTTTAAAAAAATGAAATCCTCAATTTTATCATTGAGACTAAAACTAATTATAAAAAATAAAAAAGCAAAAAAAAAAAATTATTCCATCTTTAATTTAATATATTTATTTGTTCTTATAACTATCTAAAATCATTTATAATAGCGTCGCTTCGCTCTGGAACCCATACATATATAACGTAAAAAAAATAATATATTTATTTAGCAAATCAATATCGAGATCGGAGAATAAACGACTTCCCAGCCAGTTGTGGTCTCCTCCGCCTAACTCAGATGTATTGAGGGTTTCCACCAAACACTTAATGGTCATCCTCCCTAAAAAATTCCTTTTTCCATTGTCTACAGTATGGAACCTACACATATGCGAAAGTTCAAGTTAATAGCATGTTCGAAGTAAGCTATAGACATTTTGAACAGATATATACACACACACACACACACACACACACACACATATCCACAAATTTCTCTTTTATTTTATAGATTTCATCCATTTAATAGTGAAGTGATTTTATTAATATCCATTCATGTTCATACCATAATAATTAGTAATCAATCTATTTTGTTTTTATGTATTTATTTTATACTTATTGTATTAATTTCGTTTTAAATTTTTAAACATCAAATTAATCGATGTTTAAAATTAATCGATTGTTGTTCAAATTAATCGATTTATGGAAAAAAATTCACTACATCGAAAAAAAATATATATAAATATTCGGTTGAAGGGAGAGAAGTTTACTTATCTAGAACTTCTCTCTTGTTGGACCGTTACTTATAAATAAATAAATAAATAAATAAATAAATAAATAAATAAATAAATAAATAAATAAAATAAATAAATTTTCTCGTAAGAAGACTTAAGTATAAAGGTAAGTTTAATTTAACTTATGATTTTTTTAATTATTCGAACTAACTGTATGATGTAAAATACAACTTTACAACTTTTTTTTTACATTTTAAAATATATTTTGCAACCACTATTTCAAAATTGCTTTTGGCGTCCAGGGATTTTTTTTTATTGTTTAGTTACGACATGTTATGTTCCAGATTACTGTCGTAACTCAAAAATCACTATAATTGGAAGCAATGGCTAGGTTTGCATGCTGGACTGTCTTTTCTTTTTCCTAAAGATTTCGGTGTAACATGCTAAACCCTTATGAGATTAGCATTGAAAACTGACGCAGGTGGCGGAGGGATCTGACCGTAGCGTTTTGTCGTTAAGGTAGCAACTGAGTCTCAAGTCGAGATATGGTGGAAATTCAAAGTACTTGTAAATGCAAAGCATCGCATATTAGGGTATCCCTGTATACGATTTTATTAATAGATCATCATTTAACTGCAAAAGGGAATAAAAGTTTAAGCAATTCATATGAGACAAAGATTTATTTAAGATTAGCAATATATCAAGTTAAGCACAGGTTCATCAAATTAACCTGTAGTGTCTGTAATGCACTTTTATGTATCTCAAAAGATTTGAACCGCTAAATGAATCTTCTTGAAACTTGACTTTCATATTTACGGACTACAGATGATCTACTTTGATACTTGAAATCATTGGCAAACGGGATCTTTGTCGTGAAATGAGCACAAGAAGGTAACAAAATAACCATAGATCAGCACGAGGACTTAAACATTGGAATTCTATCGATGTATTAAACAGAAGATATTAAATTTTTAGCTACTACATTAGTTAGCGCGTCCTTGATACGAATAAAATTAAGATAATTAAAATAAATCGATTTGAATTACTTTTTTGTTTGTTGTTCAGAAAATGGAAAATATCTTCTGTCTTTTGTTTAAAAAATTGAAAATTTTTATATGTTTTCATTCAGTAGATATACACTCATGGACAAAAAAATTAGCGCACCAAGAAGGAGTCGTCAAAATGAAACGAAAATTTACATACGTAATGACTACTTTGATATAAGTAAATGATTAGAAAATCAAAGAAAAAGGATAATTTATTTCAGAGAAAAAGGCAAAAGAACGGAGGAGTTAATACTCCGTTGGACCCCCTCTAGCGCGAATGCACGATGCGAAATGATCGGGCATTGAGTCATACAAGTTCTGTATGATGTCTTGAGACATTTCGTTCCATATTTGCTGTAACCTTGCCTCTGGTTCGTTCAAACTCGTGGGATGCCCAACTCGTCGTCCCAAATGATCCCAGATATGCTCGATTGGAGACAAATCTGGGGATCGGGCAGGCCAAGGAAGGGTAGTAACAGTGCGGAGACAGTCTTGTGACACCCTTGCCGTATGAGGCCGAGCATTGTCTTGTTGAAAAATGGCTCCTGGGAGCCGTTGCATGAGGGGCAACACATATGGTTGCAGGATTTCATGAACATACCGCTTGGCTGTCATGGTGCCACGGAACAATACTAGGGGTGACCGTGTATTGTAGGCAATGGCACCCCATACCATCACACCAGCTGTGGGAGCGGTGTGTCGCTGTACAGTAAAGGCAGGATTGAAGCATTCACCATGGGCTCTCCACACACGAACACGATTGTCATCACTGCCGAGCTTGAATCTGGATTCGTCGCTAAAAACGACCTGGTTCCATTCCGCTGCAGTCCAGTTTCCTCGTGCGCGGCAAAACTCCAAACGGAGGCGTCGATGGGTGGGCGTCAAGGGCAGCACATGTAATGGGCGCCGCGATACCAACTGTCCTTCAGCCAGGCGCCTTCGTTCGAGAAGACACAGAGGCCCCTAGTGAAGGTGCTACCTGTGCCTGGATGGCGGCCGATGAAGCAGTTGGCTGTACGCGTGCGTTTCTGACTATGTGGCGGTCTTCTCGACGACTGGTCTGTCGAGGGCGTCCTGAGCCTGGTCTTCGTGTACATGACATCTCTCGGATCCACTGGTCCCAAAACCTCCTCACAACACAATCAGAGCGGCCTAATTGACGAGCTACTCGCCTAGCTGACCACCCAGCTTCCATCATCCCGACGATTCTCCCTCTCTCAAACTGCGACAACTGCGTATACTGTCTTCGAACACGGCGTAATGGCATGTCTAACTCAGCTCTTCCTTTGTAAATGATTCAGCACACTCAAACACGCTTTGGTTACCTGTTTTATACTCCACAGAGTACGATATTCAACGCCCTCTACCGGCTATACGTAATGCGCAATCACGCTGCATTTCTAATCATTTGCATATCTCCCATACATGTACCTTCATTGCAAGTTTCGTTACGATCCCGCAATTATTTCTTGGTGCGCTAATTTTTTTGTCCATGAGTATATATATCAACTACTAAATAAAGATCAACTACTAAACCGTTCCTTTTAGAAGACCAAACGGTCGGCTTCCCTGCCACGCACTCTCACCACACACACACACGCGAAGGCATGTGCATGAGAAAATGACCTCGGAATACAAGGTCGTATGAATCCCTAAACGTTTTGCGGTTTGCTAGTTATAATTTAAACAAAACGCTGGCTTTTCGTTTATTTTATTTTCGTGATTTCAATAAATAAATGATAAAAACTTAAAAAAATTAGTAAATAAAGATTTTAGTCAAAATTCACTTGGGATTCGTGAAAGAATTTCTTCTTATGATATGGAATTTTTGTTTTAAGGTCTTGTAGTTTTTACTGAACATTTTTATTTCCTTTTAATTATCATATTATTTTATATTATGTTTTTGTTATTTCATATTCATATATTGGATTAATCCTAATTTATTGCTGTTTTTATACGATCATTATTGATTGGGTTTGGTAGGTTTGGGCAGTTTTAATTCATTTGTTTTACCAGAAAATGGAGAATTTTACATTGCATGCACCTGACAGGATAATTTATAAAATGAAAAGAATTCGTTTATGTTATTTTCACTTTAAAAAATAAACTTATTTTCACTTTAAGCACAAGAACGTAAAGAAAACTTTCCTTTAATGTTATTTCTTAAACATGTCCTTATTTTTCTTAAAGAAAAATAATATTTTATAAATAATAAAATGACACATTATACCTTCTCTATGAACATTATAAATTATTCATTTTTTTAAAAAAATGAATTAAATATATATTATTTAAATTAAATAAAATAAATGGGTTATTACAAAAGGTTAGAAATCCATTGTTTAAATTCTAATGCGTTTCAATATGATTTTTTTTTCCCCTTCTCTCGCTCATTTCTCGACAAATAATCACTTGGAAAATACTTCAAATATCTAACATAGATCGTTTTTAGTCCTTGAATATGCATATAAAGTTTCAAGATGATCTATTCAGTGATTCAAAAGTTAGGAGAGAAGACACAAACGCACATGCTGACTGATTTGGTAAGCCTAACTTTTCATTTTGGAAAGAAAGCTAAAAAAGACAAAATGTTAATAAGAATAAAACTTTAAATTCTTTCGGGAACATTCTTCTGTATAAAGAAGCTTTTGATGTCTATCTGTTAACCATGAACACCCAAATATTCCCATCTTCACTGCGAAAGGATTCATAAAATGCCAAAGAGTGGTTCAGAGTCCTCCTAAAACGAAACGAATTCTATCTCAAGTTTGTGCCGTTGTTTGGTTTGTTTCCCTTTAACTTAAATAAAAAGAACGCAGAGGCGAGCTAGCATCTATACATTCCACTGCTGTTTCGATTAATCCACCCTCATAATTCCTGCTGCCTTCTCTCGTGGCGCCCCCTCGCCAGGAATTCGTGGTCCTGATCTCGAGAGATGCTCCTACGATGAAACACTGATTGTTTCAAGAGACCAAAGGTAACATCAAGCAAAAACACAACAATATCACTACCTTTCACTCAAAGTTACCCTGGATTTGCCGAAAGTTTAGCAGTACGGGTTAGAAGTCTAGTAAACAAAAAGTTCAGAAAAAAACAACTTAAAGCATTCATTCTTTATTAAAAAAAGCCGGGAAAATGAGAAAAAAACAGAAAGTCTTTTTTCATTCTTACATTACAATATCTGCAACACACAAATAGCAAGAAATTTCCGTTTTCTGAATGAAAAAAAAATGTTAAATTCCGCATTATTTTTCATCAAATCAAACCGCATGCAAATTAAGGGATTACTGAACGGATTAATACCCATCGCTTTTCTATGGGAATTTTATTATTTTGTCACGCTAATTTCATATTAAGGACCCACAAAAGGAAATATTGCAAATAAAGAAAGTAGGGATAGCGATTAGTAAACCTATCACAATGCTTCGCAGCATCTTCTGATACGTATAAGAAAATATAATTGATATTGCTTTAATTTCCTTATTATTATTAATGTGATTATTGCGAATGAAAAAGGTGCAATTGTTGCGATTAATGGTATGGTTGTGATTGTTGCTGAACTGTATTACAAATGTGATTGTTGCGAATTTTGTGATTGTTCGATTAATGATAATTTAATGATATTTTAATGATACTTGTGTACAGACTGACAAACAAAACGGGAATACTAGTCTTCTGATACTTATTAGATCAGAAGAATAAAAAGGTTAAGTATCCTTAAATTTGTATGTCAATTTTCAAGAAGATCCGACCAGCGGTTTACAAAATATTAACGAATATACACACATACATACACACTCAAAACATCAAAAAACAAACGTAGGCATTTTTTGAATTACCGTAAGCATGTGTGAAAAGTCTGTTACAATATATACTTAAGATTTCAAACATTTTAAGAAAGTTTGATATAGTTGAGAGAGATCACTGAAAATAAAGAAAGAGCGAAATAAAGACAATCAGTTCTAAAGAATTTAAAGCCTACTTTTTTCAAATAAGTTATTTCTTAAAATTTCGTTTGATTTTTTATTTATTTATTTATTTTTATTTTTTATTTTTTGTTTCACAGAAACCACACTAAATAGATCAGCTAAAAAGATTTAATATTCATTGTTTAAGATTGAGACATTAACAGAAATAAAATACAAATTCGCTTTCGTCTCACATCAACTGCCACCAGGTGGCGCCTCCCTACTTTCAAATTCAATAACCTGAGTGCTACAGAAACATTAAATTTTGTATCTGAGTAAATTCCCGTTACAATTTCTTTATTCCTTATCATCTGCTTATATCTGTCTGGTAACTACAGTTACAAAGCGAGTTGTAGGCCTAACAGTTTATAAAAATCTCTATAATTCATAGAAGGGTTAAAACAAAAAATATCGAAACATATATAAGATTAAATATACATGTATAATTGTATGTATAATATAACAATACCAAATATACTGATATTAAATTCCAAATCCTGACCGCATCTAACGTCATATGTGTTAATACTAAATACTGTTCGTTTTCGAAAGCCAGAATCACCATTGGCGGACGATTCTACCCCGCAGATGGGTGATACGCTAAAATGGGCACTTTCCTAAGAAATTCTTTTGGACATTTTCGCTTTTAAGAAAAAAATAACGGAGGAGCATTTTTGCAATAGTATTTATTCTTTCCATAATTCTTTCCCAAAAAGCGCAAATAAAACGCAGCTACTAGTAAACTAACACTGATAAAAAGTAAACACCCCTCTTTATTTCTGTTAACCCCTATTTTGATGAAATCGAAGGAGACCTGACACATGCGCAAAAGCGCTGAAGGTTCTCGTAAACAAAAACGGACAGTAAAACTATATCAAACCTACTGTAAACATTGCAAATTGATCCATTTATTTACTCCACATTTGACACATTTAAATGGAATAACTAAATGTGCATAAGTGTGTGTCTATGGATTTTTTATATCTAATATATACATTGTTTTGTAGAAGGATACGCATACATGGTAATAATATGTAACACATGAATAGATATGCTTCTTATATAATTAGTACGTAATTTATTCTATCTTCTATTAACTACAACTTTTACCCTAAGCTTATTTCATGTTATATTTTTAATTACGATTAAACTATTTTAATTATCATTTGTTAATTTTCATTATCCTACCTCAATATCGCATCTTTGTCTTTAGTAAATGTCATTACTCATTTACCTGCCCATAAGTTTACATTTTATCTTTATTTAATACAAATTGTTAACTATACATATATTTATATAATATGTTTATTTATAAAAATAAAAGTTAAAGTATCCCTTGGGGCAGCTGGAGGTTAGGCTCCAGCTTCTCGTGACCTAACGGGATGAAGTTGAGGTCAGGAGGTTAGCCTGATGCCCGCCCGCCTTTAACTCCCGGGAAAGAATCCCGATACCCATTCTACAGAGGGCTGGGTAGACTCAGGACCCGTTTGGAGGAAAAAGCAGCAAGGAAAAATTCCCGCCCTCCGCCGAGGCCGGGAATCAAATCCTCTACCTCCAACCCGCAGCCAAGCACCCTAACCCACTCGGCTACCGGGCCCATTATTTATAAAAATAGTATATTTATATTTACATACTATTTTTATAGTGTGTTTATATTTATATACTATTTTATAGTACATTTACATTTATAGAATGCTTATTTATAAAAATATAGTAGATTTTACATATATTTTAATTAGGGGGCCACACAGACTGCGGCTGAGAGACCCAGTTTAAATCCCCAGCGGTGGTAAGAAATTTTTCCACCCTGACTTCTCCTCTGTATGCGTCCTAAGACTCATCCAGCCTTCTGTAGAGTAGGTGTATGGTTAGATATGCTGTAGAATAGATGTCAGCGAAGGAGAGTGTTGGGCTGACCGAGGCCTTCGTTATACTACTATACTACTGTTGTACTACTATACTACTATAGTATAACGAAGGCCTCGGGCTGACCATCCGACGTCATCGCAGTCCCGGGTCAATGAAATGTAGGGAGCCTTATCTCCAGCGTCTCCATACCTAAACCTACATATACGTGGGTGAGTCAAAAAGTAACCTTAATACGGGCACAAAAATTTAAAATCTCGTAGTAGAGGATTCTCATACAGACATGTTATGTCTTGCCATTTGAGGAACCTGCGGGCGCATACACTTTGGTCTACGCGCCGACTGTGACGTCAGCAAATCAAAGGCAAGATGGCCACGCAGTTAGAAAATGCTCCAAAGAGGAACAGCGTGCAGTTACCTGGTTTTTGGGCAGTAAGGGTGAAAAACTGGCAGAAATTTATCACAGGATGCGGGGATAGTTGTTTGTTGCTTCAGCAAATTACGAACGGCACAGGAAGTTTAAAAGTATGGTGTCAAGTACGACTGATGCAAATCCTGCTCAACGCCGTCGGCTGGCAAAGTAATGTTCACGCTCGTTGGACTGTAATATGACTAAGGGATTTACTGTGAACAGTGAATCGTATTGTGATCTGCTGCAGAGCCATTTGAAACCCACAATCAATTCAAAATGTCGTGGTTTCCTCCGTTCTGGTGTGATGTTGCAGCAGGAGAATGCTTAACGGCATAAAGCTCGTGTGATGGTATAAAAACTAACAGATCTGCATTTCAGGTGTCTTCCACATCCTCCATATTCACTAGACCTTGCACCGAGTAATTACCTCGTGTTTGGACCCCTCAAGGAGGCACTCACGGATGATGAGATGAAAGAGGCGGTGCATACTCGGCTTCACAGTCAACCAAAAGATTTTTTTTCTCGCAGAATCAAGATGCTGCTAAAGTGCTGGTGCACCTTGAACTATTGAACGTAATGGGGACTATATTAAAAAGTGATGAAGTGTTTTTGTTTGTATGTGTGTGTATATTTTGTCAATAAAAAATAATTAAGGCTACTTTTTGACTCACCCTCGTACAATATTTCAATGAAAATATTGCACCAGTTGACAGAGAAAATAACCCTAAAGGGACTGTAGTTATAGAATCAAAAACATGATCAACAAAAACAAAACCTCAATTGGGATACGAGCCGAAATAAGTGTTTAATTCATACAATAAACTACATATCTTACGAGGATGATATTTTTAATAATAGATAAATTGAATTTATATTGTTTTTTCATAGCTCCATAAATTTAATTTCATACTAACCTTGAAAGTTTACTTGTATGTTTATAGTGGCTTAGTTCTGGTAAAGCCATTTTGAATTTTACAACACACCGAGAAGTTGGCATGGACCTACACTTCCTTTTAATTTCAGTTAATGGATTAAGCATCTTTTAAGGAACCCGAGTGGATTAGAGGCTATCGATTGGTAATCCACGAAATTAACCGATATCGTATTTTAGGAAAGGATTACGGTAAGTTGAGGGAAACTAACTTATCTGATGAATTATTTTTAGATTTCGGAAGCCAATATTTGAAAGCCCTTCCGGGAGAGATTGGTGCCGATAAGAAATTAGACTGCGGAAATGTTGGGTTCCGGCCAATTAATAGAAGAATCCGGAAATAGAATTAATTGCCAGACGGAAACGAAATTCAATAAGAAATTCATTTAATGAATTGGATTTCGACAAAAGAGTAAATAGATATTATCTCAGATAAAAGAACTATTTGTATAAATTGGACTGAACTGATATAAATCAATTTATAAAAAGATAGTTTAACAAAAAAATCATTAAATAATGTCTGCAATGTAAGGAAATAGTTGTAACTCTTAACTATGCCTGGAAGATCACGTGATGTCACTTAATATAAATCTATATTATTAAATAACAGCTTGTGTGCTTACGTCCGCAATAATGGAATGTTGTGTGCGAGTTGCCAGGCAACAGGAGTATTGTTGCTAGGCAACAAGAGGAACAGGACAACTTAACTATGCAAAGTTACGACTATTACAAGTGGATTTCTATACTGTATTGCATGTATTCTTTAGAATTTATTTTTTAATTTATTTTTAGTTTTAAGCTTTAGTTTTAAGTTTAATGGAAGGTGTTTTACGTGTGTTTTACGTTAACAT
>JAFIDM010014769.1:100256-110481 GCA_023159025.1 Thereuonema tuberculata
TGCTGCGATTGTTGTCATTGTTGCTAATAACAATTGTTGCGATTGTTGTCATTGTTGCTAATAACAATTGTTACGATTGTTGTTGCGATTGTTGTCATTGTTGCTAATAACAATTGTTGCGATTGTTATATGTTGTACGAATCTATTTTATTATTCAAGAAAGTTTGTACCATGAATGACTAAATGATTGTTTATGCTTAGAATTCTGTTTTAAATGTTAGAGAAAATTTTAGGTTTCTCTACATTTTCTGTAGTTTTTTCCATGAAGAAGATTTCTGCTGAAGAAATCGAAATATAGATGATTAAAGATGTTTTTAAGTGGAGGAAGGAATTACTATGAGTTATTTGTATTTATATACTAAAGAAGAATTTTTGATTTTCATTAATTGTTGCGATTGTTGCTGCGATTGTTGTCATTGTTGCTAATAACAATTGTTGCGATGGTTGTCATTGTTGCTAATGATATTTTAATGATATTTATCCCCGGACAAAACGGAAATATAAGTCTTCTGATCTTGACTTAAACAAAAAAAAAACTTAAAAAAAAACTTAAAAAATAAAATGTTGCTCTTTTTTTAATATTTTTTAAGGAAAACGGCCTTTCAAGTTTTAGGAGTTCCAAGTTTGTTTCTTTATATTGAAAGTTTATGGATTTAGTTAATATTTGATCAATATTAAACATTGAATTACTGTAATTATATTAATTACTATTAAATATTAAAATATTAAATACTATTAAATATTAAAATATTAAATACTATTAAATACTAAATAGTAAATATTAAGATTAAATACTGTACTATTAAATATTAAATAGTAAATATTAAAATAATAAATAGTAATTATTAAAATATTAAATATTAAAAGATTAAATACTTTTAAATATTAAATATTAAATGCTATTAAATATTAATTGTTTTCTCTTATTCTTCAACGTAAAATCGATACATATTCACTTCTACGGAAAAAAACAGATTGGTTTTTTTTTTTACATACAATTTCACTTATTCTGAAATACATTTAATATATATTTTTTTAATAAAATTTTAAAGTTTCGAATTGCAGTTTAATCGATCAAAAACAACAATACTGACAGTTCCTTCATATGTCATCACATAAAAGGAAAAAAATCATACCGCGGATTTTGACAACACAATCATTTTGGGAAGACATCAAAACAAAACAATCAGAGAAATAATCGAATCGTCTCACTCCTTCATCCATACAATCTGAAACACCCTAACAATAACATCAAAATTTATTTGAGTAATTCCAGATTCCAAACTCGGGCAACCCAAACCATGAAGGTTATACAAAAGAAGATTTCATCTACGAACAACCAGTAACTCCTACAAATCCCTTTCTCCAATGTAATCACATCCCAAGGCCAATAGACGACAATATCATCGAGGTGCATAAAAAACCAATTACGTCATTTCAGTTACCGTTTAGACCGTTGAGCGAAGCCACTATCACCCCTCATTCCAGTCTCATCTAAAAAAACACCGACATTACAGTTCAAGTTTAATCTAAATCATAGATTACCTCTAGCATATGAGTCCAAGACCTTATCCATCAAGCTATAGCTGATAACTGAAATAAGATGATTCAATTCTAACATTGAAGCTAATAGCGGAAATTCAATGACAACAATGCCAAATAGGTCGAACAATGGGTGGGGGGGAGTTGGCCCCTGGAAATATCTTATTTCTACGTTGTTTGGGTTTATGAACACGATGGTGAAGTCCGTTTGTCGATTCGACCTTCCGTTCGGGAGTTGTTAGGGGTGGACAGACGCTGACGGAGGGACGGACAGGACAAACGGAGTAACTACCGATTTTGGTCGTTATCACAGCAGCTCCCAAAACAGATCGCTAAAAAATACCGATCAAAAGAACAAAAGTAAAGCAATTTTAAGAAATAACATTTTAAAGAAAGTAGGCTGTTAGTTCTTTAGAACTTCTTGGTCGTTTAAGTGTTGCTTTTAGTGAATTACTTTATTTTACACTCTAATTTATCGTCAAAAATATTAGGTTTATTTCAAGAATTGGTTAGAATTGAGAATCTGGCACACATCGTTGTTTTCGCACTATATCCAAGATGGCGGACATGATTTAGTATTGGGGTTATTTACCAAAACATACATCCTGCAGCTCAGCCAACCTAACTTAACCTAACCTAAGCCTAATTGTTTTTGTTGCATAATGTACTGGATGAAAATTGAGGGGTTATTTACCAATAAACAAATAAGATATTAAAAAAAGCACGGGGTGTGTTGTTCCGCACCCAATCACAACCTGTGCCGGATTCTCAATTCTATCCCAAGAATTAATACAATTGAAATAGAAAACAATATGTAGTATTTTGTTACAGTTTGTTCAGCAATATTTTTGCTTAATTTTTTATGGCTCTTTTGATATTGAGAAAAAAAAAAACCACAAAAAAAAGTTCTGTTTTGAAAGTGTAAAACTTCAATCATTACAAATAATCTTTTTTCTACAATTGGATCGATGTGATCCAGCGACTTTGGATGGGTTTTAAAGTGAAGTAATACTTAAGCATGGTTAGTGATTAAACTTACATGTCAGTGCATACGATATCGTCCTTAATAGGATGTTGAGAGGGTCTATGATGAATATTGTAGATGTTTTCATGAAAGTTTTTAGTTTAGTTTAGTTAAATATTTTATTATCTTCAAAATACGAAGGAACTTTGTTACAAAGACAAGATTTAGCAATTATTAAAAACTGCATCAAGTACATCAGGTATTTATTGATCAGCATCGTATATTAATAAATGTAAAATCATGTTTTAGTCAGAATTTTCATCAGCTTTCATAGAAAAAAGATTATTTAGCTAATGAATCCATTATTTTATTATATATATTATAAACTTATTTTATCAGATTTCATTTCTTCAGATACCTTTGTAGTTTGTGAGCCTTGCTCATACATAGTCAGCAACGTGATATATCCAAAGGTTAGCCAAAATATATTAAATCATGAATTATATTTTATTTTGTCATCTGCGTTAGATACTCTAGTTCTGAGTGATGTCACTGTATAGAGAAGAAATTGGGTAAAGAACTTGAAGCCTGCATTCCTTAAAAGCCTGTTTTCTTTCCTTCTTTGTTTTTGAAACTCACGAAAATAATATAATCATTTTACTTTTTTAAATTGTAACTAGCAAATCTGTAATTCTGAGATAATTTTCTCACCACCCATGACCGTGACCGCTTTCTCACAATTCGCGAGCGCATCTGGGAGACTTCATGCTTGATTGTAAGTCAGGTGACTTCCGGTTGACCCAGCTAGATAAAAATGAAAATGTGATCATCCTCAATGTTATACCTAACATTTGCTACCTTATTTGTATTTCTGTGTTTTATCGTTCGGAGGAGATAGGAAAAAAAAAAATCAAATTTTCTTTTAATAATATAGATAGATAAATATTTATTAATAGAAACAGCAGATATATATTTTTTTTTTCATTTTCTAAAAAATCCTTATTATTAAACCAGTCTAACTCCAATTAATTTTAATCGTATTCCAGCTGGTTCAGACATTATAGGATTAACTGTGAGACCTGGGTTCGAATCCCTGCTTCGGCATGGATGTTACTTTCTCCTTCTGTATTTCGTCTGTTTCTGCGGGTATAGCGTGTACTGCTCCCTATGGCGTAACCGAGGTAACGTTTCGTTGGCTAAAATGCTCACATTTCTCGTCCCTTGTTGAGGCCAATCGTGTAAATACTAAGAGCTCGGGCGTTGGTGAAAGAACAGCAACATTACAGGATTACTAAGCAATAGAAGCAATCTTTTGTTTTAACAAGATAATTAATGTTTTTAGACAGTGTCAAAAGCAAAGCGGCCCCTTAATATGCACAATTTTATAAACAAAAGTAGAGTGAAACTAACCAACGTTTACAATGAACCTAATGGACGCTTACAGCAAACCGGAAAATAGGGGTCAAAAGTGGTCGCTTCCGATAAAGAGGAAAATAGCGTTAGACGTCCCCCCAATATCGACCCTTCTGAACACATTGCTGGTGGTCACGTTTTTGCCAGACAAACGGTTGCTGAGATATAATAAAAGAAAAACATATTGAAGCACCGACTTTTGACCCTCCCCCACATCCGGTCCAGGAGTGGTCCTAGAGGTCTGATTTTTTTAGATGTGGTCACCTACTTTTTGATGCTGAACACAATGGTGAAGATTTCATTCTAATGTCTCTAACCGTTTGGCCACTACAGAGTGTGACATCCAGCAAGCATGAAAGCAAGAACGGTCCCCTATGTTTTACAGGCAAGCTGTAAGCTAAGGGGCCGCTAAAAAGCAATAGAAATCTTTTGAAAATTAATAACTATTTACAGTATACACTGGAATGTTCCAACTATAGAACAATTTCACTACTATCGCATGCTTCCAAAATCCTTCTACATATAGTCAAAAACAGAATTAAAGGGAAAATTGATGAATATCTAGATGAAGATCAATTTGGCTTTCGCGCTGGTAGAGGATCTAGGGAAGCAATTTGCGCTTTGAGAATGATTCTGGAAAGAAGCATGGAAAGGAATAGGAAAATTTATATTACATTTATAGATTTAGAGAAAGCATTTGATACAGTGAGATGGGAATATTTGTTTAAAATTATGAAGGAGAAAGGATTCGACTGGAAAGATAGAAGATTTATCTATCAATTATATAAGGGCCAAAGTACACTCATTCACTGCAACGGAGCAACAACTGAAGCGAAAATTAAGAAAGGAGTAAGACAGGGATGCCCACTTTCTCCATATTTGTTTAACCTATACATCGAGGAGGCAATCCAAACTATGAAAGCTAAAACTAAAGGAATTAGTATAAATGGAAAAAAGATACATTGCATAAGATTTGCAGATGATATTGCAGTATTGGGAAATTCGGAAAAAGAAATGAATAAAATGCTTGATTTACTACACAGAACTTTACAAAATTGGAGCTTAAAAATAAATACAAAGAAGACTAAAGTAATGATCGTTGAAAAAAATAAGGAGAAAACGAAAGCAATTATAAAAATAGGAGGAAATAACATTGAACAAGTAGCAAAATTTTGCTATTTGGGAAACTACATAACAGATGATAACAGAAGTTCTGAGGAAATAAAAAGAAGACTAGCTATCATGAAACAAGCATTCCAAAACAAAAGAAATATACTGACATCAAACCATCTGGATATTGAAACTAAAAAGGCCTTTGCAAAAACGTTTCTATGGAGCATCCTGATGTATGGCAGTGAAACCTGGACGTTAGGGAAACAAGATATTAATCGCCTTCAGGTAGCTGAGATGTGGATACGGAGGAGAGTGATAAAAACTAGTTGGACTGATAAGAAGACAAATCAGAAAGTTTTGGAAGAGGTGGGAGAACAGAAAAAATTATTACACGATATTGAGAAAAGAAAAACCAAATTTTTGGGACATATGATTAGACATAACAGTTTTCTAAAAATTATTCTGGAAGGGAAAATTGCAGGAAAAAAGGGAAGAGGAAGCCCAAGAAGAAAATTCTTGGATGACACACAAAGGGTTCTAGAATTCCGAAGCTATTATGAATTAAAGAGAACGTCTGAGGACAGAAGAGCATGGTTGCAGCGACAAGGCGGTGCCTTTAGTACCTGATGATGAGTTTACGATGTAGTGATAGGGAATGTTTATATATTGGATTGTTTATACATTGTTTACGTAAACCCAACGCCTCTTGAATGTGCGCCTGAAAACATTACCTTTGTCCATTCCTGCATGAAATCAGAGGTGCACCTTCTCGATAAGGACCCGGGAACAATTTCCTACGCAAAAGTTACATGTGCCTAGCAAGTACAAGAAGATTTATCCAATAGCTTAGAGCATTTTAAATGTGAAAGAATAAATAACGTTAGGATAAGTAATATTAACATTATTATAAGCTACATTAATCAGAGAATGTTAAGATGTTAAATAACGTTTAAAAAGACATCTAGAAATAGAATAGGTTACATCTAAACAATGTTCCTAGAAAACAAATGTTCTAAAGAAATTTCTATCGCAGACAACGGATTAATAAGGATTCCAGAACGGACAAATGGAGTTCAGCAAATAGACATTTAGTTAAAGAAAGTACGAGGATTTACAAGTACACTACAACCTCGTTTATCCGGACTAACTGTACCAAAGGCAATCCGGAAAATCGAAAATCCGGATAATCCGGGTAATATGGGTAATAAGCAAAACAAATCTTTAAATAAACAGACTTACCGTTTATTATGATAAAAAACTATGTTTTGTAACAAAATTACCCTAGACCAGCTTTCTTAAACTCGACAAAAAGCATTTTATTACCATAATTTATTGTACAATCTATGCAGGAACTGTAGATTTAATCAAAATAAAAAGCGAATGTACTTATAGTTACGTTCTTGCTATCATACTTAAAATTATTATCTATGTAAACAATAAATAAAAAAATAATGTCTACAAATCTGATCCGGATTAACGAGGGCCGGATAAACGAGGTTGTAGTGTATAAATCATGCGGAATATTCATCCTAAGAAGAAATCTAAGGTAAAGAATAGACATTTCTATTTGTTTCAACTATTTGTTTCAGGAAAAGAATTCCGAATCTAAAGCAAAGATGGAATACGAGGAAGGAATTAATGCTTAATGAAGATATTTCATTAAAATTGAACGAAAAACTCTTTTAACGAAGATTTAATAATAAATTGAAAGTTAAAGAGAAGAAGTAAATATTTTAATATTTCAGTGTTAGAAAGTTTGCAAAGTTAAATCAATACTTTGAACTGTAAATATTTAAGAACGAGAATTTACATTAATTTTTATAGAAAGGTGTTGAATAAATTTGTTTTATTTCTACGTTAACTAATTATCTTTTATTCTTCAACTGCTATAAGTAATTCTTCTTTATTATTAGGGAAGGTTACAGTAATCAAGTAATGTATAAAGGGTGATTCATAAAGTACTGGAAAAATAGGCCTATAAAGAACGAACATCGAAATATTTTTCTAAGTCAAATTCGATGTAAAAAAAGAGTAAAATAAGGCATGGAATTCCGGATCGAATGTGTGATTCTGAGTCGGATGATGGGGTCTCCATTTTAACCTTTTTTTCTGCCCCGATGATAAAAAAATGGTCAAGTTATCACCCTTCACAACCGGGAAGAGCAAGGAAAGGGAAGCGAGATTAGAATAGGCTAAGTTAAATAGAGTATTGACTCCATTGGGTTTATTTCAAACACAAGGAGCTCGGGGGGAGGGGGAATAAATAACACAAATTAAATTATGGCGGAGGGGGTACTTCCAGTACTTTACGAATCACCCTATACATTTAGTATAGCAAAATGTATCAATCACAGTTATTAATGGTGATTTTCGACCAGGAGGAAGTGCATTCCTTTTCTAGTCTGTTTATTGTATCCGTGGATAGAGATGTTGGTAATTCTCGTCTGAAAATATAAGTTGAAAGAGAGGCCTTTGTTTTGCGAGCTTTGCGTTTTTTGTTTTTCCTTCGCTAATTTTTATTTTTTTCCTCTCTCTCCTGTTCGTGTTCTTCTTCTCTGTTTCTCCTGAACTGGGCCTTTAAGAGTGATTTTTCTTTTTCCTTTGGTTCTTGCCCTTCATGATGTCCTTTATTTTCCATCTATCAACAGAGGTAACTTGTTAATTTTTGCATGCCATTTCATTACCCATCAGTTTTTGCTTTGTTTTTCTTCATATGTCATAATTTCATAAGTTGTTGTCTGTACAAATAACTAACTTTCGTAAGCCATCTCCTCGTCTCATATTATATAGGCTTTTACTTACACTTCATTACTTGACAGTTTTGTTTTGTTATTATATAAATGTCGTTTCTATTGTTCTTTGCCTCAGATCAAAATTCTTAACCAAATTCTTAGCATACATATATTTATTATTATTATTCACGATCGGGCCCTATCGGACCACGCGAAGTACAATTCAAAGTCATTTCAGTCTCTCCTCCTTTTCTGTGTTTTTTGCTTTTCTCTGTGCCTATATTGCTTTCATTCTTTCAGAATGGGCTCTTTTTCTCTCCTCAGTCCAATTGGTTCCTGTTTTCCTGGGTCTTTCTGCCTTTCAAACTGTCCACTCCGAAATTTTCTGCCCAAAAAGTCTCCTCTCGTGTACATTTGGTTGTGATATTCCTGCCTCTTGCAGGTCCTGATTAATTGCAGCTATCCATTTCATTGTTTCCGTTTTAATCTTACTGCGAGTTTCATAGAATTCCACAACTTGTTTAGTTAGTCTGGTTGGTTCCATTCTTTTAATATGTCCATAAAATTTTAGCCTCCCTTTTTTTTGTATCCGAATTTATGTCTGAATACCTTTGTACTTCATGATTTGCTCTCAATCTGAATGTTCCTTCTTTAGTTTAATTTGGGCCTAAAAATTTCCTAATAATCTTTCTCTCCTTTTTTTTGAATTTCCTCAATTGTCTCTTTTTCTGTTTAAAATGAGTGTTTCAGCTCCGTAAAGTATGTATATATATTCATATATGTGCGTGTGTATATGTATGCAGCTTTTATTTTACGTCTTTTGAATTTAAATACTGTAAAAAGGAGTTACAAGCTTTTCTTAGAATAAAGTATAAAATTCTTTTTTTTATGTATATATTTCTGCATTCTCATCTTTTTCCAAGGAAAGCAGATGAACAAATATGGTGGTAGAACGTTACTTCTCGCCCTCATTCTTTCAATTTTAATTTTTGAAGCAAAATGTTTCAGAAAAAGGCTGCGTGACTATTTACTGTTAAAGATAGGCATTTACTGTTTCCACATTTTAGTTCAATCAACATCCAACAGGGGGAAACACAGGTTACTTCCGACATGCTGAATTCAAAATCATTCCGTAATACGAGTCCAAGCTTGGAAGATGTTTCTTTTAACTACATTAGAAAATACACCCTAATTTAAGACGAGGGTTTGAAACGTCGTGTAAGTTTTTAATGTTTCTACGTTCGCGCTTTTAATTTGTTGGCAATGACCGTTACGTGATCCTATCTCTCCGTCGGAAAATAGGTTTAAAGAAACAAAATAATGCAGCAAATCACTAGAAACGAAATATAAATATGAAAACATTTACATATTTGCCATGTTAAGAAGGGCAAAGAACTGACAACCAAAACCTAAAAATAACCATATAAGAAAACTTACATTGAAGGATTGGATTATAATAAACTGAAATGAAAATAGGTAATTAAACAGAATATGTCTGGATCTCACTACTGAGAATAACATCTTTATTCTCTTCTGAAAATTAATATTGGTCATGTTTTCTCTTCTATGGCAAATACAAGATTAAAACAAGGTAAGGATAGCGATTAGTAAACCAATCACAATGCTTCGCAATGTCTTCTGATACGTCTATGAAAATATAATTGATATTGCTTTAATTTCCTTATTGTTATAAATGTGATTGTTGCCAAAGACGCAATTGTTGCGATTGTTGTTGCGATTGTTGTCATTGTTGCTAATGAGATTTTAATGATACTTGTCCCGAGACAAAACGGGAATATAAGTCTTCTGAATTTTATTTGTAACATAATTCACTCAATCCGAAATAATGTATCGTCTTAAACAAAATTTCAAAGTTTAAAATTACAGTTATGACGTTTTATTTGAATTTTTAGAATTTGTTATTGGTACTTTCATCTTATTCAGTCTTTATTTAATTGTTTCCATTAATCATGTCAATTTACTATGTATTTGATATATCATGTATTTTATAATTTTGTTTTTGAGAAAAAAAAAGTTATTTTCACCTTAAATAGTAATTCGATTAACGTAAAAGTGTCAGGGACTTCAATGTGGTCAGGTTTTCCCTAAGTGATTAAACTTGTATGTCAGTTCATGCGGCGATCGCCTTAAGAGGCGCCAAAAGCAACTGCGTTCAATATTGTAGAAGTTTTCCAGAAAGTGTTATGTGTGGTTGAGTTAAATAATTTATCATCTTCAAAATCTGAAGAAACTTTTAGGCTTTTGATAAGGATCACAACCCTTATAACCTGACTTTGTCCGTCCGTCTGTGGACAAGTATTATTAAAATATCATTAAATTATCATTGGCAACAATCGCAACAATCACATTTTACAAGTATCATTAAACTATCATTGCGCCTTTTGCATTCGCAACAATCACATTTGTAATATAGCTCAGCAACAATCACAACAATTGAGCC
>JAFIDM010014770.1:4421-26806 GCA_023159025.1 Thereuonema tuberculata
GTATTCACATCTACATGTTTCCACATTTCCGCTACCATTGAATCTTCCCCCGGTGCTTTGTCATTTTTCAGATCTTTTATGATTTGTTTGATCTCGGTCACATCTGGGGGATCTGAGTCCTTAAAAATGTGTACTGCGGTAATTTTTTCAAATTTTTCTTTCGGTTCTTCACAGTTCAGAAGCTTTTTGAAATATTGTGCCAATATATTGCAGTTATCTTTGTTGTTAAGTGCCAGTTTCCCCTCTTCATTTTTAAAGCATAAATTTTGGGGCTGATATCCTTGGAGACTTTGAGGAGGATTTCAAGAAGAATAACACCAGATCATTCTACAGAATATTTAAACAATTTGTTTAAATTGATTCTTTTCAAATATTCTTTTTGTGGTTCTTATTATTTTAGCTGTTTGAGATCTTTGGATATTAAAGTTGACATAGTCTTCATTTTTCTTGGTGGTATACCATTTCTTCCATAATTATAGTCTTAGGTTTAGGGCTTTTTCGCATTCTTCTTTCCACCATCTGTGTTTTTTTTTGTTTTTTTTTTAGTGGGGCAATCTCAAGGGCTGTGCTGACCATTTTAGTTTTGATCTCCTCCCAGTCATCCGAGTCTATATTTATTTTTTGTTGAAATTAATCTATACTACTAAAATATTTTATTTCTCTGTCTGTCTGTCTGGCTCAATTGTTGCGATTTTTGAAAATAGAAATAACTAGTTGCAACCCGTGAAGTATTCATGGAAGTAAAACACAATTTACTTTAGTTACCTATCTATTGTTTATTTATTTAAAAAAAATTTCAATAACACATTTATTTACCTTTTACCAAGATTTTGATTCTAATTTTGATGAAATCTTTATGTCCAGAACAAACAAACACTTTGTCGAAAAAATTATTTGAAAAAATTAATTAATTATAAAATTTCACTTTTTTTCAGTTTATTAAATTAAAAATCACTTTTATAATTATTTTTTTTATTCACTAAATGAATAGATGCAAAATTTTATAATTTCTTCTAAATCATTACATCAACACGGCGCAATATTTCAGAAAGCTTAAACAGCCTTTCTTTTCTCAAGCGATATTATAAAAATTCCAAAGGAAAGGAGAAAACATCTCCCTTTCCTTAGCTTCAAACAGAAAAATAACAATAATAATGCAGACCAAGAATTCACACACGTGAAAATAATTGAATCTGTAGTAACCACGCTCTCTATTGTTTAAATTCAAATCTTTATAATTTAAAAATTAAAATCATTTTTAAAATTCAAGTCATTTTTAATTTAAAATTTAAAATTCTTTCAATTGTCTTTCAAATGTCATATAATATTGCGCCGTTTTGATGTAATGATTTAGAAGAAATTAAAAGTATGTTTTAATATTTACGGTTTTGTAAGGAGATTTATTTTATAATTTCTTCATGCTTGAGTATTCTTTTTTTTTTTACTTGATTTTGAATTAAAATTTTTGGATTGATTTAGAATAATTAAAGATTGCTACCCGTGAAATATTCACGGATGTAAAACAAATACCACATTTTTGAAATATCGTGAAATTTTTCAAAAACACAAGATTGAGAAAGATGTTCCAAGCTCATTTTCTAAAAGTCAATACTTCTATAACAGCCCACGTACAATTTGAATGATGACTAAGCAAAATTTTGTTAAAATGAAACAAACTATGTATTGATCATGGTAACTCTTGTAAGCATGAAATTATTCACATTGAGAGGTTAGTTTCGAAATATGCTTGAAGAGCCAATAAGGTGTGAGATCACGTGTAATTAATAAAACAATACGTGTGTAGTAGTTCATGACTTAATATATATAATATATATTAATATATTATTTTAATATTTATTTATATATTATATATATTTATATATATTAATAATAATATATTAAAATAATATATTTATAACTTTTTTTACACTAGAAATAAAAACTAAGGGGAAGTGGGGTAAGATCGTAAACGCCGTGTAATATAAATCGTTTTTAATATAAATTAAATTACACAAGCTAAGAGATAGAAAACTGTATTAGGTTATTATGAAGTAATCGACATAGATATCTATCATTAATTGGGGTAATACTCTATTTATATTCAAGTGCAGGTACTTGTACTATACACATGACTAAACTTGACTTGTCCAACAAAGTACCGTCATTTTTCAGTGAATTTTGTGTCTTGAGTATAATACAATCCTTTCGATTCTTTGAAATTTACTGTGAAAAGCACTACTCCGATCTTGCCCCGAAAATATTAGTCACGCGGCAATTTCGGAGCATGCGGCGGCGTAAGACCGCAGTTGCCTGCACTCTGCATGCGCTCACATTTTTTACTACCTTTTCTGGCTGCTTGCTCATGCTTAATTTAATAACATTTTTATAATGTTTTTTTAGATCCAAAAACATTCAATCTTTATAAATGTGTACTTACTTACTTACTAACTTTTTAACTAAGCAACTTATTTCAATGCGGTAAAAAAATTTTGTAAATGGACTATGAATAATTCCAATTTTTCCCCATTACATAGGAAGACAGATTTCATTATGTTTTAAACAACTGTTTACGAATTTGCCCCGTACATGCGGCAAGTTCGGAGCAGTTGTAATTTTTTAAAATTTTCAATAAAAATTAAAATTTACAATGTAAATTGGTGTTTTTATCAATACAAATTAAAGAATATTAATTCCACTCCGTGTTGGTATCAATGTATGTTAAATATTTTAAAAAGAATTTAACAAAATAAATTCAAACTTAACAAAAACCGGAACGAACTTACCCCACTCGACCTTCCATACAAATACAAAATTGATTTACCAGTTTCGCAGAAGCCAGCGCTACGCTTGTCATTATAAGTTAACATCTGCCATAAAATAATAGACTCCTCCAAATTGAGGCTATGAGAGAGTGCCCCACAGCGCTTTACAGGGGCGTAGGAATTATTTCTAGGTCATTTTTTTTTTATTATTTACTAAATGAATAGATGCAAATGTTTATATTTATAAGTTTATAATTACATATTTGTCAGTGTATTTTTAAAATTAAGGAAATTAAATACACTTTAATATAAAATATCTCTCTCCGACTCTCTCCACTTTGATGACAATCAAACATCCGTACATGTTTTGCCTATTAATAGTACGATTTCTACAAGTTCGCTACGGGAATCGAGCCTGCAATCTTCTGAACCGAAGTTAGACGTCCTATCCATTAGGCTCGGGGACTACATTCTAATTTCTCTAAAAAAAAAAAAAAATATGTTACAGATGCACTCGCTGGTTCTGAAAGCAGTCATGGGTTGAGAGAATCAACTTTTATCGGGTTCATTTTTATGTAATGAATGTTAATGAGATAATATTTATATTAATTATAAACATCAAACATAGAAAAAAAATTAAAAATAAGAATTAAATATAACATTGTAAATGTTGAAGTAAATTTTATGTATAAGACTAATGTAAGCAATTTCGATAAATCTCATTTTTTTTTTTTTTTTTTTTTTTTTATAATTACAATAGTTTATCAAGATTTGGTTGATCAAGATTTGGCTACAAGCATTTGATTTTTCAAAAATTAAAAATAATTTTGGTTTAAGAACAAATGAATTTATCTATTCAAAATTTTTTCTTCAGTTGAACTGAGAAAACTGTGATAGCAATAGCATTAAAGTAATAAAAAATCAATTAATTTCTTTATTATCTTTCAATTATCTTTTCACAAGACGGCTTACACAAGATTGTGTAGAATTTTTTTTTTATTTTAGAAAATATTTTTATCATATTTATATTTCTTATTTTTATTCATTTACTAAATTCATATTCCCTTGTTCTTTCTAGGTCAATATTTATAGATATGAACTTGTTTCTGTACTATTTAGCAGCATGCATATGTATTGAAATTTGATGTTTCCAGGACTTACCACTAGGTTCGCTGCTGTCAAATTATCTCCCAAGTTAGGAATGAGTTAATCCCTAAATGTTGCATATTGTCTATATGGTATTTGCTAATATTCATTGTTAAACATATTCACAAAAATCCGCTGTTAGCTTCTACTGATTTTAATTTTCTTAGATTCTAATGATTTTTTTAGGAATATTTAGCATCTTCTTGTGATAATTTATTGATTAAAATTCACTTGGAAAAGATTTACAATATAAAACAAAGATTTTCCTTAGTTTTGGAATTTGCTACTCAAAAATTCTAATTATTAGGGGAACACACACAGACTGTGTTGATGAACTACACTTTGCTAGATTAATAAAAAAATAAAGAAGTTTAATTGTTAGAAATCCGATTAAACTATCAATTGTACTTAAAATGGCAGCTAATTTTCAGTAAAAACACAACAAGAAATAAATCCCGAACCTAGTAAATTACTTTGAGAGATTCCATATTTGTTATTAGAGAATGTACTGGTATTATAGCAGAGATTGGTATTTTTATTCAACAAAAGAGCATTCAAATTAAGAGTAGCCGAACATAGGAATTAAAGAAAACATTAAAAGAAAACAATTTCAGAATCAGATATAAAAATTTCGCAAAGTTAGCTTTTTCTTCATAAGAAACATCTCTAAACAAAAGAACTGACATTTTAGAAGTAGCGGAACATTCAATAAAGTTCGGCCACCGGATTAGCTCATTGGTGAATATTCTGCACACAGAAAAGGAATCCAAAATCCGGAAAATTGTTGAAAGCATTATCATTCGAAACACTAGAGGGAGGAATATTAACCGCAGTGATGGAGCAAAATTAGATAATAGATTCATTTCGTTAATTGGGAATTTATCGAATTTTGATTGTTCAGACAATTATGCTTCGTTTGATGAATTGGCTTTATGTTGATTTTTTTCATTATTATCATGTGATTTATTTGTTGATAAATTTATTTCCTTTGTTTTTATAATCTTGCTTATTATTTGTTATCAACAATTTTTAGTATTTAGTCATGTATATTGTTCAAACGATTATGTTATCTTTTGATGAATGGGCTTTGAAATAATAAATACAACGCCAATTCATCAAAAGAAAACATAATCGTTTGAACAATATTACACGATTAGAACTCAAAATTGTTGATAACAAATGATAAGCAAGAATATAAAACAAAGTAAAGGAACAAATATATCACATAGATTGAAATAATAAATACAATCTATGTGATACATTTATTCCTTTACTTTGTTTTGTATTCATGCACATACTTTGATTTCAGCAGTTTTGAGTCATTAGGCTAGTAAAAGGAATTAACCAATAAATTCCGAAAATTCGCCATATCTTTATGAATATCATATTTATTTCTTTTGAGATGAGGAGGTGAGTGTAAGTTTACTAATTATCTCTAAATCACATTTCCAAATGGATAATTCTATGAAATAAAGATAAGAAACCTCAGAATTGTTAACAAAATAGAAGACATTCTCACCCACGTGTATAATCGAATGGCTCAGAAATTTGTAACACAGCAGGCTGGAATACAGTTATTTTCATGTCATAAAAAAAAGGTAATAAACGTTCTCCGTAGGGCAATTAGAAAAATGCAGAAAGATAACCTAATACCGGAGAATTTAGCCTTATATATGAAGAACGCTATTCTCAAATTACCAAAACTACGCATATTGCCAAAAGTGCATTAAAATACAGATGAGGACGGTCTCTACCCCGTGAGACCTATAATAGTGTGTACGGGAACAGCAATAAAAGCCCTTTCTGACCTTATGTTTCAAAAAATGAAGAAGCCAAATGTTAGTTCTTACGATAGTGTTCCAACATTATTTACATCGATCAACATTGATATCATTATGAAAGCCTTTGAGCATATTTCCATCAAATCGCTCCGGCAGTTTAGCAGACAACTACAATTTGATGATTTAATCCCGATGTTAGGTGCTCTGTTTAATATGCAGATCTTTGATCATAACGGATCTTAGATCATAGTCCATTCGGCTATCATTGCCGACACTGATAGCCCCATGAACAGGCCATGATTCTGCTGGTAGTACTTTTCTTCATCTTCATTGTAGAAGATACTGCTTTTATAATGTTTGATGAACAGCATTTACAAGTTCCTATGTGCAATGTAAGCCATGTGCAATGTAAGCATTGTATCCAGTATTGCGACGGCTTTGGGGTTTTTTTTTTGTTTTTGTTTTTTATGTCCAATAGTTTAGTTTTTTGGATTCACCTTGAGCTCGACGAATTGATTGCATCGAGCTTGGATTTTGGAATCGAATTTGGATTTGAAACGCAGAATTAAAACTTTGACATTTTTGAGCTTGGTGAGATTCTAAAAATAAAATTGAGTCCAAATTCACTGGTTGAATGAAAATAAAACCGGCGGGTAAGATTTTATTTGAATGTGGCTAGGTTAGTTTGGAAAGCCTCTTCATTATATATCCTTTATTTGCAATATCTTATTCTTAAACTTGTATATTATATTGATGTCATTAAATCATTAATTAAGACCTAAAATATTGCTGAGACTATTGATTGTATCACTATTTGTTTAAACACTTGTAAATGCTGTAAAGCACATAAATAATTGTAATATTGAACGTAATTATGTAATGACTTACAGCTTCATGAAAAGGAAAAACTTAACATTGTATTTATGTGTAACTGGACCTGATATTTCATATGCAGTTAATATTGTAAGTTATGTCTATTTTCTATGTTAAAATCTCATTTAGATCTGGAGGTATGTTACATGATTTTGCTTCCGTTAATTCTATTTTTATCAGTCAATCTCGGTATTGAGATTCAAAGAAATGATGTAAGATATTAAATTTTTCAATAATCTTCTTAGTAATAAACCATCATTACACAAAAATTTTGTTTTAAGAAATTTAAGATTACTTTTTGTTGACTACTTTGATAGTATAACAACATACTGTGTATGTTCCAGAGTACTGATATTATAAATTCAGTAAGAAGTTCTTTTATATCTCGGAGCATGTTGTATAAATAAAATGGTCTGTTTCGCGTCTTACAAGCTCATATATAATAAGAATCTTTTGATTCCAGCAACGTGCTGCCTGCTTTAATCCATACAAACATTTGACTAACTTGCATGTTTTATCGTTGTCTGCTTTCACTCCTTGAGATATCATCATCATACAGATGTCTTCACTGAGTTTCATATCAAAACAACATTTCTTCACAATAATGTTCTTCCATAAATTCTCTACTTCATAGTAACGACAATATTCCGAATAATCTAATCGATTATTCGAAATATTGTCGTTATCATGGAGTAAACAATTTATGGAAGAACATTATTGTGAAGATATATATTTTTTATCGTAACAGACAAGTATATTTTAACATTTCTGACTGTCATCGAAATAAAATTGCTCAGTTCACCAGAGATTAACTTGCATAAAAACTCACCTTGTGGCTGGTGCAAATGTCTCATAGTAGCAATATCCTTTTGTTGTAAAAAAACTGTTAGATATATAGCGAAGTTAGATGCAACATAGTATCATTTAAAAGGATTTTCAGAATCAAAGAAATCGGTGACAATTTTTTTGTCCTTTGGAAGGACAATCACCCAGTTCTCCTGGTTTTTATGTGCCTCAAGTTTCTCTTCCATAGCTGTTAGAAGAAAATTAATGAAATGACTCATTATCAAAATTAAGATTAAGTTAGAGTGATATCTGCTAAAATACTTATTCAATAATTTCACTTCAATGATATTGATACTTTTCCTAAGAATCATACGTATGACTGTCGCTCTAAAGAATATTAATAATGAAATCCAAGAGTCTTGCAGGTTAAAAAAATTCAAAATATATTTAACTACGTGTTACAAATGACTTGGTTTTCCTTAATTATATTTAACTTGAACTTTTGAAGTTAATCAGAAGGTATTTTTATGATCATTTACTGCTACTGTTCTTTTAACAAAATAAATTCTTATTCAAAATACTTTCTTTGGTAGTTGGAATCATCGATATGAAAGAAAATAGAATTTACTTGAGTTCTAAATATCTTGTAAACTTTGAATCACATTCACGGATATGCAGTCCTCATCACCACTGTTTGACATTTACTATTCAACGGGAATAAAGATTAAGAGGGTCGCTCCGAAAGTTATTCCTGTTTTTTTATGTTTGCCCATGACGTCAGAAGCAAATGTTGATGATATGGCAGTACGTTAGAGCCTTTCCGCCAATACCTGTTTAATTTTACTTTATCTGTTATATTTTTTACGAAAAAAAAAAATAGGAGGCATTACTTTCGGAGCGACCCTTATAATATGTATTTCATTGCTATCTAGAACGCATTTAATCCTTTCAGAACTACATCGGAACTTGGCTTGCTTTGGAATAGTCCGAAGTGAATTCTATTTAGTGTGAAATCATTAAAATATAAAGAAAAAAAAAAGGAAAATGATTTAATCGTTTGCATACGAAAGTCATGTGCAAACAATGACGTGACATAGCATTAATCTTTATAATAACTTGTTAATAATGTTGTTAGGGAAAATTTAGGCAGGTAAGTCACTTTTTTTACAATATAAATTTATCACACTGTTTGCTACTTATGAGGCGGCATTGAATTCTCAAGAATCTGACATATGAAGCAAATTTGATAGAATTAGATGTAAACAAGAACATCTGACTCGTCTTTTTAATATTGTCAAAAGGTATTTATTGCCTTTTGTTGCTGGTTGATTCTGTTTTTTGACATATTTTATTCTCACTAGAATCTTGGTCTGTGAATTTCGTTATTTCACTTATTATCTCTTTCTTATCCCCTCAGGGCGGGTTAGTTGTAATCAGACGGGCCTGGAGAACCCGGGGGTTTCTTTTCCGAACAAGAGGTCAGGAAAGATTGGTGGTTCGGAGCAAGTGGTCAGAAAAGGGATCTGGTTTGCAGCCAAAACTATTCTGGCTGCAAACCAGATCCCTTTTCTTTGCCTGAGCCAAGAAAAGAAAAAGATTGACATAGATAAAAGACCCAGAACAGTTTTTCTTCATCCCACTCTGTCTTTTCCTCTCCTTTTTCACTTGGCAAATACCATGATTGTTAGACCCTCGCCTAAGGGATGAATGTCGCCAGCCCTTATTCCATCAGGCGATCCTAGAGGGTCTTGATGAAGGAGTATTACTCCACTTTAAGTTATTGATAATAGAAGGAATGAAATTCAGTACCCAGATGGTAATCCACCCTCTCCTTCGGGAGAGGCAGGCTTCCATTCGGATTCTGGGGGGAGCCATCCACAGCTTTTTTCATCAGAGGCCCAGCCTTCTACAGTCAACATAGGCCTCAAATTACACTTTAAGGTATGGGACAGCAGATACACTTTGTTTGCATCCAGCCAAAGTGATATATATGGATACACAGTCAAAGACCTTCTCTCAGAAAGTGAGGAGGCAGTTCCTCCGGGTAATCCTTACAGACCGGGGATCTCAGACAAGTTTGCGAGCACGACTCAGGAACTTGACAATTTAAAGGTCAACCGAGTTAAAATGACAACCAGCGAACGTAGACTAGCTGTAAAAGCTAGACTTGAAGCGCAGGGTATTCCTTGGGATCCTAGCAAATTTGATAAAAGCAAAAGGGCTAACAAACTCAAGTATACAAAGCACGAAGGGCAGAGGCTGCCCAGACTGCTCTGTTGCGTTTATTTCCAGTAGCATGTGAACTTGAATGTTTACTAGAGGCAGAGTCCTCCACCCCGCCGTCAACTGAGATTGACAGAAAGCAGCAGAGATGGACTCAGCCAACAGCGCCAACAACCTCAAAAGAGACCAACACAACATACAAAGATAAACTCACGTTCACAAAGATGCCAGTGATGATTGGTAAGTTTGGCTGTTTGATAGTTTTCAAAGAACAGGGTGAACAGATAGAACAAGCACTAATAGGCAGGATTGGCCGACTTTCAGACGGCACGTATCATGTATTTGCTAACACTTATCTTGAGAGGGGAGCATTAACAGTTTCCTGCAAAACAGAGTGTACCGCCAACTGGCTTAAACAAGTAAATAAATAAAAGAAATAAATCTTTTGGGAGAGGAAGTCAAGTTGATTGCAGGTGACAGGAAAGAAGTTCTGCGGGCTACTAAGGTGCTCTTTAGAGCACCTGCTAAGCTCGCGGACTTCACTCCTGACATGATCTGCGAGCTGCTTGACAACTGGAATCCATTATTAAAAGTTACTGAATGGACAAGACTATCAGTTAAAGACGACCCGAAGGGCAAAATCTTTACCATTCCGATAGATGATGAATCGTTGCGGGCACTTAAAACCTCTGATTGTATTGTGGACGTCAACTATTCTTAAGGCCGTTTTACACTTACCATTTCACACGCCATAATAGTCGCCATGACCTCGCCATCAGTCATGTAAATGTTATATTCACGTATAAATATTGTTGGTTTTTCAAAATAGTAGCTCGTCCTTAAAATTAAGTGATGAAGTGTGTGGTTTGAAGTTGTATATGCCTATATGGTATATCAAGTCTTTGAAAACTTATTTACAAATATAGTAGATTGGAGACATCTCCTTCACAATCCGCCATGTTGTTTGACGAGTTCTATGAGGTGTATGAAAGATGTTGCGGACAGCTTGAGTCAGCGTTGATATCAAAGTGCAACATGAATCAAAAGTTACGTAAAGATGGAAGGAACGCTCTGAGTGAGTTAAGAGTCCTAATCATTAAGAATTTTGAGCGTTTGAAGTCTGCGAGTTTCAGGGAAGCATGTAAGGAAAGTTTAGTAGATTTTCTTGGGAAGCGGACATATGCACAGGTGGTAGCGCCACCTGTTGGTGACCTTCGGAGGGACAGCACGGCCGATTCCTATATTGTGGTCAGCGCCAAAAAACTGCTCTTCTGATGAAGTTAAAAAGCTGATCAGGGCAGAGATAAACCCCACTCAGAATAAATTAGGGATAAATAATCTGAAGAATATTTCCAATAACAAAGTGCTTGTTAGGTGTGCATCGAAGGACGAAAGGCAAAGACTTCACGAAATCATTCACAAGGGTTCGGCTGGATTGACTTCTGCTTTTTTGAAGAGGAAAAACCCCACTCTTGTGCTGAGAAATGTGTCAAATGATATTGGGAACGAAGAACTTCTTGACATTATTTCTAACCAAAATCCAGAGGTAATGTCGTCTGAGGAACTGTGGAAAGAATCTAAGGTACGCTTTACTTTGAAGAGTTTTCAATTTATGAGGCATGTTGTCATAGAGGTTCATCCTACCATACGAAAAAACATGTTCTATTTTGCACATATTCCAAGCAATTTTAATGAAATTTAAAGATAAGACTTTTTAGTCATAAATAGATATTTCAATTGTCTTGGTTATGGGCATCGCTCTAGTGACTGTATTAATAAATTAACCTGCTTCAAGTGCTCTGATGAGCATACTAGCACGAACTGTGTGAAGAATGATGTGCAGGTATGTATAAATTGCATAAGGTTTAATAAAAAGATTAAAAATGACGCTAGGAAGTTGGACGTAAATCATAAGCCTTTTCATGATAGTTGTCCCAGTCATATTTACATGAAGAAATTAATACCATCCAGAATTTCTTATGACTGACCTATTTAACTGCACATCACATGGGATTTTAAAAATTGTTCAGTTGAATTTGCACAAGTCTAAAACTGCAACGCAGCAACTCATCTTAAATATGGAAGATGGTGACTTTGATATAGCCTTAATTCAGGAGCCATACTGCTTTAGGGGACAACTCCCAGGGTTTCCGGGCCACTACAGGTTGTTCTTTGGTCGTGGCTCGGAGATGATTAAGGCTGCTATTATTGTGCGCTCAAGTACCGTAACTACGTTTTTGGACCAAAAATACTCTGATTACAATATGGTAGCTGCAGATATTTCGATTGGGGACTTTGAACTTGGTTCAAAATAATAAGAAAGTAAAACATCTGTGAATATTAATATTGATTTACATAAGCCTTTTAGTATTTTTATGTTCCAAAATCTGAGAAATCTTATCTGGGGTATGGACTCCAATTGTAAATCAGAGGTATGGTTCAGTCCAATTACTGACTCTAGGGGCATTAAATTAACTGAATTCTTAAGTACTTGGCATTTGATTTCTGTGAATGATGACTGTGGGCCTACCTTTTGTGGAGCTAGGGTAGTAGCTATATTGACGTGACTGTTGTTGGAACTGGTATTCTACGCTATGTACGAAATTGGTCCATTCCTGATTGTGACTCGTTGTCCGATCACAGTTTTCTTAAATAAATCTGGCTCACAAACCTCAGAATGATTACTTTTGAGATTTCCTTTCTTCCATTTAACATTAGACGAGCTAATTGGAATAAATTCAGGAAATGTTGCGAGAAAGATATTAGAGAGTTTACTCAACTTTGCAATCATTAACTGCAAATCGTAATTTCCCTTAAAGAGTTACAAAATCTTTTTAATAAAGCCGCTAGAAATTTTATTCCGTATTATAATGTAAAAAGCAGGGGGTTTCTTGGTGGACAAAGGAAATCTTTTATTTGCGCAAGCAGTTAAATGCAGCCAGGAGGAGATTCCAAAGGGCTAAAAATCAAATATTAAGAGATATTTATAAAAATAAATATTTGGAAACTAGAAAAGCATGTAATCTTAAGCTGGAGGAGAGTAAATAAAAATCTTCTGCCAAACATTCTGCACCTTAATTTCAGATAAGAAAGCCTTCCAAGAATTTAAAGTCTGGGATTAAAACGAATTTCACAAAAAGATTTGAGATATCGGGAAGGATTTTTGAATAATCGCATCAATGGTCTCACCAAAGGAAGAAATAACATGCCCCGAAAGCAACTCAATTCCAAAGGATGATGCGAGTAACGATGATATACAAGTTCTTCATCTCAGCACGAATAAGCCTATGAGGTATGACTATACGGATGAAGTATTGTACAAGCTGAAGTAGATAATGTGGTGAAGAGACTGAAGGCAAACAAAATGCCGGGTCCAGATAAGATCACAAATGAAATGATAAAGGTTTTTCATGATGCTAGTCCCACCGTGTTGCCCAGGATTTTTAACAAATGCTTAGAGTTGGGTATCTTTCCGAACCTATGGAAAATAGCAAAGATTATTCCCATTCCGAAAAATGTGGACTCGGGACACATGCTTCTCGACAATATTATTATGTATTAGTCTACTTCCTTGCCTCGGTAAGTGTCTTGAGAGGCTGTTGATAAATAGATTAAATTGGCATTTGAGGCATAAAAAAGTCTTGCATGAGGATCAGTATGGTTTCACCCCTCAGAAATCTACTGAGGATGCGCTGGTCCAACTATGACATTGTAAATAAAGGTAAACAGAAAGGCTATTTCACCGTTATGGTTTTCTTGGATATTCAAGGTGCATTTGATAATGCTTGGTGGCCGGGAATTATCCACTTACTCAAGTAAATTTTTTGGAATATTAGACATCCTAATTTATTAAAAGATCTTTTGACTGAACGTTCTGCACTTTTTACTTTTGGAAATATTACCAGAGAATTTTCCTTGGAAAAGGGTTGTCCGCAGGGATCTATTTCTGGACCTTTTCTCTGGAATCTTATTAAGAATGACTTGCTTTGTAATTTATCACAGTTTAAGTGTTGTTTGAAAATTAGAACATGCAGTAGGACGATCCTTATGTTGAATAACTAAAAGCAAATCGTCAGCGAAGGCAAAGCACAGGAAATCCTTAATTATGCTTTGGTTTGGTGCAACTTGTTCAAGTTAAAATTTAACTCTGCCAAAAGTAAAGTGATGATGGTCCACAAAAAATCAAGAAATATTTCAAAATTCAGCTTTCCCTTGGTTCTGATCCTATTGAGGAGGTTAAACAAATGAAATATTTAGGCGTTAAGCTTGACACTAAATTTCAGTGGAAAAACCATATTTCTTTTTTGTCAAATAAGTGGGAAAAATTTTTTTCTGGCCTGATTAGGGTTTGCAAAAACACTTTCGGCTTACGAATGGACGTAATGAAGATGATTTACAAACAAGTTTTTATACCGATCTTAACCGAACTTCCTCAAGCTCTGGATGCATAGGTAAACAGGAAAATTAACTGTAGGCAGTTAAGAAGGGAGAAGAAGGTTTCTCCTTAGGATTGTGTGTGGATGTAGGGCTATCAGTTATGACGCTCTTTTTGTGCTATCTGGCTTGCCACCAATTGACTACGAAGTTCTTGGTTCTAAAAATGCTAAGGACTTGATAGCAAACACTGTTGATATGAACTCTCTAAATGGGAAGCTTCCTTTGTCTTCTCTTCCAGCCGAGTTTCGATTACTGTGGTAAATTACGATGATTGTGAGAATTATTAATTTTGCTCCCATCTGTGAAAAACAAATACCTATAATAAGGTTGGTTTAGCTTTTGTTGCGTTGGAAGGTGATGTTGAGGTTGCTTATAAGCAATATCGTTTATGCGATGACTGCTCCGTCTTTCAGGCAGAGCTTTTGAGCTTGAACCTGGTTACCAAGTACATCCAGGGACACTCCCCTACTTCCACCTCACTGAAGTACTTGGTCTGCAGTGACTCTTTGTCCTCATAGCGTTATTGACATCCTGAAGAATATGCAGAGAAACGTGTTGTCGAGACACTAATATTGTTAAGCTCAAGAGATTTAATAATGGTCTAAGTTGACTTTGCTCATGTTCGTGGCCATTGTGGGAACATAGTCCACTGAGCCTTTCCAGAATGCATGTACTCAGCATTCCAGCTCATTATGGTTTTACGGCTCTGAAGGAGCTTCCAATGGGAAGGAGGTGGGGTGAAATCCAGAGAAATATCATTTCGCGTAGCCTGTTAGGCAATGAAAGGGCTGATTTGTTGGCCAAAGAAGTTTTTCCCCACTATTCCGCTTAGGCTACAAAATAAACAGTTTCTCACTGGTCATGGAAATTTTCATTGCTAAAATGGATAAAATGAGTCACTTTAAAATTAGAGATATCTGCTTCGTTTTGGCCTTGCCTCTTGTGGATCATGTTCGTGTGGTTATAAAGAGCATAATCCAGAACATTTGCTGCTGCACTGTCCTGTTTTCTCCCAGCAGAGATTGTCATTGGAAAACAAACTAAGATCTCAATTGATAAATTGGCCTCTAATTCTATCAAAACTGGTGAAAAGCAAAAAAGTACTTATAGAACTTAACAAATATATACAGATACATACAATTATTTACAAAAGACAAAAATTTTATTTCAGAATGTGTGGTTTAGTTTTTCTTAAGTTAACGTACTGTGTCATTGTTTATGTTCTTTGGTATTGCTCTTGTTGTAGTCAATTATGATTTCCTTTTCTTGTTACCCTTTTTTCTTTGTTGTAGTAGTTAACGATTATTTTTCCTTTTGTTAAGTTTTACATTATATGTTCACTTCAACTTACTTCTGTAAGCCTTGTGGAATACTTGTGGAACACAAGGAATGCCTTTCGATATGTAAATAAAAAAAAATATAGTAGATTCAGTAATGCAACAAATTGGATTCCTAGTTCCTAAATTTAATACAAAAAATATATTTCGTATCTCAAATAATTAATTTATATTGAATTTGATGATGAAATAAATTTTCAATTAACTTTTAAAAAAACTAGAAATTTTTTAATAAAGGCAGCGGTTCCCAACCTCTTTCAGCTGGCGACCCACCTTTCCTTATCGGAATACAGTGCAACTTGGATAATTCGAAAGTCTTTAATTCGAAATCGTGGTTAATTCGAAGATTTCTCTTAGTCCCTTGAATTTCTTATTAAATCAATGTTAAAAAATCGTGGATAATTCGAAGTTCAACTTCCTTAATTCGAAGTTTTTTATAAAAAATTTCGAACCATAACGACTTTTCGGCGTTAAGAAATTCGACACGTGACAACTGAAATCTCCTTCCCGTTCGACACGTGACGCTTCAGACGCCATTCGAGCTTCCTGCTGTCAGTGTCACCATGTCTTTCAGTAAACCACGCGAGTACAAGAATTTAACGTTCGCTGAAAAGGTCACCGTCATTCGAAAGGTGTAAAAGGGTGTGAAGAAGAAATGCCAAATCGCCAACGAGTACGGATTAGCGTCGAATTTCGTCGGTACATTGAAGGACAGACCAACGTAAGTGAAGCTGTTTTCCGTTGACTAAACATGCTTGATGATATTGCTAAACTTAAGCGACTGAATTCTACAAAACAATCAGTCAATGCACAATTTTTTGAAAAACTATAATTTTCTGTATTGAATGTAATATGTACTGCAGCTTACGTAATATAAATCTTATTTTGTTTACATACATATAGTGTTTAAGTCTTTCATACCCTGATCTTTCTGAATAAATATTTACTTATTGACAGAATAATCTTTTCAAGCATTCAGTGGACCTGAAATTAAAGTTAAAAGATGTAACTTGGATAATTCGAAGCTGAAGGGACCACTACAAAACTTCGAATTAAACAACTTGCACTGTACCTCCACATATATAGGAATAGAAGAATATAGAATAAAACCATATTTGTATCGTATCCCTTCCTTATATATGATCGATTTGCGATTTTTCTGATCTTTTCTGAAGGTTTATTCGATGGTTTCTGATAGTTTTAGGATCAAGTCGCGACCCATCTGTAACCCTTCCACGACCCACCGGTTGGGAACGCTGATTTAAGGTATTGGAATAGGGGTAAATTAAAGTAGCAATACTGCGAAATAATTTGAATTAGCTGACGAATATCGATTTTTTTTTTAATTTTATCCTCTATATATCTTAACATTTTGAATTGGAAAGGAGTATTAATACAAAATTATGTTGATTTTTTAGATTTATGAATACATATATGGAATTTGCTGATTGAAATATATTTATTTAATAAAACATTTATATTTCCATTTAAAATTAATACATTACTGGTAAATTCATGAAATCTAAGTTTCAATTTATATAAAAATTAATTTTATACAAGAACCCTAAAGATCATTAAATCAGAATATGAAGATTAAGATTTGTCTGTTAAATTTTAATTTATAAATTCTTTAATAAGGTAAATAAATTTAGGCAATTACAGATAAAAATAAAGAAATTTGGCAATTTCAGAATAAACTTATGACAATCCAACAAATCCTATTTTGAAGATTTACAATGATTACATGAACTTATGTAACATATTTATTTTAAATTTTAAATTTAAATTTAAAAATATTTGTATAAGATAACTGAAATGATTATAATCCAAGATGAAATCCTGAAGTTTAGGAAATTTTCAGTTTGATGTGATGACTGTCATATGTTTGTTTTTTGTTTTCTTGAAATTAAATACATTTCAATATATATATATATAATATAAAATATATATATTTTATGCTTCTGAAATTTTTTTTTTTTTTTTAATATGAAAATAAAAACTAAAACCTAAGTAGGATATGTCAGGATATTTGTAAATGTAGGGAAATTGGAAATTTGAAATTCGTTTCATTATTTATATCTATCAATGGAATAAAATAAGCTAAACAAAACATGAGATTTTGAACTGTTTTATTATGAACTAAAATCTTGTATTCACACGAATTAAGGAATTGTACTGTAATGAGAAATAAAATAAACAAATAGTAATATTACATAAAGTGTGACATTATACAATAACTATGATTTGCTAAAATAAATACGTTAAACGTAACATGTCTAATTAGAATATTAACAAGCTTTTGACTCGGTATTCAAGTATGATTTTCCTCAAAACTTAAATTCTACAATTACAACTTTCTTGGTTCATCATTTTCAGATGTACAATGTTTACAAAAAATATGCAAGGAAATTTAATGAAATGACACACTCTACATACACATAAAAAGTAAGTTATATAAATTGTTTATTTACATGCACTCAGTAATTTCATTAACATTACTTTCATGGATTTTATAAAATTTTTGTTGTTGTTTT
Source organism: Thereuonema tuberculata (assembly GCA_023159025.1). NCBI lineage: Eukaryota > Metazoa > Arthropoda > Chilopoda > Scutigeromorpha > Scutigeridae > Thereuonema > Thereuonema tuberculata. The sequence goes on from JAFIDM010014770.1 coordinate 22,301, forward strand.
TTAGCAATACAAGATAATTTATCAATACATACCTTAACAATTGAAACAAAAAGTTAAATTAAATTTGCAACATTACATACATTCCAGTTTCTTCATTCTCACAGCAGGCATTAACTTTCCTCTTTCTTTTAACTTATTTCTCAAAGTAACTGACTTGTGTATTACAAAATTATTTCCAAAGGAAAATTTCAGAATTGCATGTCAATCCAGATAATAGATAGCATTGACACACATTTTATTAAGCGTGTAAAATATGCAAATGTGGAATACAATAATGAAAGCAATATCCTACATGTAACAATAAAGATATAAACTTCCCAAAAAGATTAATTTTTGGGGGGAATAAACACAATAGGTGAAGTTAATATTTCAAAACAATATAATATGAACTTAACATCCAAAAGAAATCTTCTGTAAAGAACAAGTATTTTCAATGTGAGGTTTGCTTTAAATAATATGGTAGAAAATTGCTCATGTCTTTTTGTTTTTACAGATATACAAGCCCTCATTGTGGTACTTCCCTCGTTTGACATTTTTGGACAATCATCTACTACCAAAACCAAATGTCACTAATTTACCACCTGCTTCAATGCTTGAGATAAGAATGATATTAATATAAAATGCAAAGAAGCATCTATTATTACAGTAAATTGAAACAAAGAATGTAATATGAACCCTCTAAGTTTGAAGTTTACGTAAATTTATATGTACGAATGTATATACTGAGAATTTTACAGTAATTTCTGCAATTTAATATGACGTGTAATTAAACATTTAGATTGTTAATAATGGAAAGGATTCACAAAAATCTGAAACATTCAAGGTTTCAGGTTTCATTTTAAAACTTGATATGAAAAAATGACTTCAATATACAGCTACTGTAGACTACCTCAATATATTCTTATATATGTATGGCAACAAGAATGCGTGCTCTGATCATATGACTTTAATACGAAACATAATATTAATGCTACATGTCTAATAAGGGGCTGTTCAAAAATGACGTCAGGTCTTAGGAGGGGGTATAAAATTTCTGACAGAACCTGACAGGGAGGGGGGAGGGGTCGAAGAAATTCTGACGTCAGGTTTTTTTTCAAGCACAAACATGAGTTTTTTAATAGAGGAGCAGTTTTATTAAGAGACTTTAAACGGCGCCACTTAAAGTTACAAAATGCTCTCTGCTATCTTGTAACAACGTTTCAAATAGTGTGGAAGCAGCGTCAGTTATTGTGCGAATTGGTGTTTTCACATACCTGTCAAATGTTTGCAGTCCAGAAAAATCGTTTTCTTTTCATGTCCTTGTGGTTAGTTTAAAATAATTTCACGGTGATATCTGGAAAGCGGAAATCCTAAGCTACTTTTAGAAGCCCGCCTTTGCCACTATCACATTTAACCTAAAAGCGTGAGTGACTAATCTTGCTTTTTGTAAATCTTCGTTTTGTAAATCGACGATTACTAATAATTCAGTGAAAAAAATTAACGGTGCTGAAAAAATTAAATAAGGAATAATAAAAAGAAGAAGAAGAGGTGAATTTGTAAACAAAGGAAGAAAAAATTTCTGTGTTTGCAATATCGTGATAATAAATCAAAATTCGCGAATAAAATAGCAGTAAATTAGCAGAATAACTTGATAAGTAACTAAAGATCAAGTAAATTTTGGAATTTCTATTTAATTTACTCAAAAATTAAACTTAAAAATAAAGATTAATATTTAGATTTAAATTTTTAAAGTTTCATCATGGATAAAAAATTGATGTACGATAAGCTATTTAGCAGTTGGATATCGGCATTTCCTGACAAAACAAAAGCAAAAGCACAGCAAGAATGTAATAAATACTGGAACTCGGTTAAAACTTCCACAAATTTCAAGGATCAGGTAGAAGAGAAGCTTAAAGAGCTGGAAGATTTGAGAACAAAATCAAAGTGAAAGATTACAAGTTATTTCACAAATCTGAGTAAAAAATTAGCAAAAGCATCAGCGTCATTATGCTGCTGCTGACAAGAGACGATCGGAGATATTAAGAACTGTCAAAACATTAGATGTATTAACTGATGCTCTTCACAAATAGGGATTTTCGATCAGCCGATCATCCGTCTACTACCATTTGGCACCAAAAAATTCTCGTACTGTTGATGGCAAAAGACATGTGACAACCGTTACTGTCAGACTCATCAAAGCCACAAACGATCTTCATCGCAGCCATCCTGATTCGAAGTTCTGCTTTGCGACGATTCAAAATTTATTAGAATTGGCTTCATTTCTAGGTCCTTCGATTGGAACCTTTGCTTTGTCATCTTGACTAAGCAGTGACACATCTGGATTGCCAGCAGCATCAATTCACTCGCCCCTGCTTATGCATCTCGACTACAAGGTTAAGCTTCCAGACCATGATTTCGTAATTGCGCCTAGTCATTGCTTGACTCCGTCAGTATACGCTGCTTTGAAGATCGAAACTAATGGCTATGGTAACAAAGACTTAGACAGTTGAGCTTGTATGTTTAGCAGAACGAATCGAGATAAACGTTGGACCGGAGTAACCGACTGAAGTCTCGAGCATGAGAATTGTCAGTTATTCAAAATCGAAGCTTTCAATAACTTCATGTGCAATTCTGACGGACTACCAAAGCCGGTTTTGATTCAACTTGTAGACGGAGGTCCTGATGAGAATCCTAGATATTAAAAAGTGATAGGAATGGCGGTGCACAATTTTACTGAATATTCTTTGGACACAATAATAATTGCAACGAACGCACCTGGAAGATGTGCTTTCAATCAAGTTGAACGAAGAATGGCTCCATTATCACGTCAACTTTCTGGATTATTCTTCCTCACGAAACATATGGCTCACATCTGGACGCAGCTGGCAAAACAATAGATGATGAAATAGAGAAAGAAAATTTTAAAGCAGCTGGAGAAGAGCTCAGTGAAGTTTTCTCATCTGTAGTCATCGACAATTATCAAACTATCGCGGAGTTGGTTGATTTCGGATTCACTTGTGTCAACAAAAATTTTGTCGTCAAAAAGGATGAGATTTGGATTTCAAAGCATGTTCGCTCGAGCCAGTATATGCTTCAAGTATCAAAATGCAATGATGGAAATTGCTGCGCAAAACCTCGAGGAAAATTTTTTGAAATTGTTCCGGTTAGATTCCTTCCTGGTCCAACATCACTCTCATACAATCCTTTCATGAAGACTGTTGGAAATCGGGAATGTTCTTCATAGCTTTCATTGTTCCAATCGCTGAAAAAAATATGCCATATGACAAATTTTGCCCAAGCTTGAGAAACATCATCAGTGAAAGAATTTGCGACAATTGCAACACTTACTTTGTTTTCTTTTCGGAAGATTTTCTTTGCTTTAGGAGCTCTTGTTTTACGTTGCTTTGGATGAATCTTTTTATGATTTTTCAGTAAAGTCAAAGAAGCAATCACATTTTGGCGCAGGTTGAAGATGAAATAAGTGAAAAAACTACTGAGTGAATTGACACAAACATATTCGAGGCAAATGAATTCGAGGCTTTCAAAAGAAGTTCCAACAGAATCATCGCAAGCAGTCGAGAGTACAATCCAAGTAGTTTCATTGGATGATCACTTAAAAAACTTATGGGAAAACATTGAAAAGTAAATTAAAATAAAATTTTCGTATTTTATAAAATTATTTTTTATCTGACCTGACGCAGGGAGGGGGGGAGGGGGTATAAAATTTCTGATAGAACTTGTTAGGTGAAAAATCGGATTTTTAGACCCTCCCCCCTCCCTGTCGTCATTTTTGAACAGCCCCTAACATATAACGCATTATCATTACAGGTAGAAGTACCTCCTGAATTTCAGGTAGAGGAAATGCAGGAAACTGAGACCCAGGTAATCGTGCATGGAGGAGACGTTTCCGAAATGTGTTTCACCCAATACTGTTCTGGAGTTGTCATCCCCATGCTCCGAGACATTGTAGTGTTGCTGTTTCCTTTCCTTTTGCGTGGCAGTGAATCGTAGAATGCCTGCAAACAAGATGCGGTTTTAGGCACAATTGCCAAATTTTTTGAAAAAAAAATTGAAGCAGCGGTTTCAAATGATGCTGGAGCTCAACATATTGGTGCGTATATTGCCTTTAGACTCAGCCAATATCCCGATACGGATACTCGTATACACATCGAAATTGCTTCGTAATATCCTTTGTTCACGAGATTGACTAGTTCCAAGAAGGCAGCAGAGGAACAGCAACAATAAATTAAACAAGAAATTGTAATATTGTAAATAGTTTCTTTACTCTTCTCCAAAAACCCAAATCCTCCGAAGGGGTAGGAAAGGAATGAAGTGACAGGCGTGGTCGAAAATTCCTCATAAAGGCTTGGCTTTTTTAAAGTGAAGGGGCGGGGCTGAAAAGACAACACGATGGCATGCAAAATGGAGAAGAAAGATGCTTTGGCCATTTTTGAGAGTGACGAGTTATCCGGAGTAGAATTAAATTTGGTGAAGGGTAAAGGAGGGTTATTTTACATTATTGTATAT
>JAFIDM010014770.1:41806-57007 GCA_023159025.1 Thereuonema tuberculata
ACTGTTATTGCGTCTAGCATTAAATATTGAACACAGACACACAAACGCAATAAGATTTCATCTCAGTGCTTGTGACTGAAACTATTCCCACAACTGTTACGGTCTTTTTAATTTTCCTTATTTTATTTTTCTTCTCCTACTTTCTATGACGCAATTCTGTGTGGTTACGTCACTTAAACAAGGCAAAGGTCACTTTTCCCCAACTATCTTTTTCGCAGGATCCGCCATGTTTTTTTATCTCTTCTCCTTGTTTCCTAATTGATCGTGAAATGGCAGGTTTTCCACATTAAAACTTTTTATTTAGTAGTTTTTTTTTATATTCTTGAACCCTACCACCTTATGTAACCTTTATAATTGTTATCTATTAATGATGATATATATTATTATACGTAATTCTGCTTTTATTTGGAACGAATTTTTTTGCTGTGAAGGGGTGCGGCCATTTTGTTTCTATACGGGGATTATAGTGATGTCATTTGGAGTTTCAAGACACTCCTTCTTGAAGGGCCATTGGTAAAACTGAAGTTTCAAGAATGCATCTCATTGGGATGGTGACGTAAACAATGAGTCACTTCTCACGATGTAGCCGGACGAGACACACGTATTTTTCTTCCGTCTTGGAAGGGCGGAGAAGCTGTTAGGAGAAAAACAGCTTTGTTCTTCTTTTCTACCTATACACGGTTAATGGCAAGACTTGTATCTCATCCTGCGGTGCACATATCTCTGGATACTTTTGAGATATGTGCTTCTTGATATGAAGTCGGCATATTGGATATCTGTGAGGTATTAAGAAAGGCCGTATACCCTCAGGATAGTTCAGTTGTAGTGAGCAGCCATCGTTATTAAGAAACGTTCGTGTAGTGCAAAAGAATGTGTTGTGTGCCATTTGTGTTTACCTGGATACTTTGAATTTTGTCGGAGCTATCCTAGATTTTGTGACACTGTTCATGTCAATGTAAACAGGACAGAGCGTCGAACTGTGAGTATATTTTCTTTGATCGAAAATTGTTTATGAAACAGACTTTCTGACCACAGAGTATGTCTGAAGAGTTCACTCCCGGACTTTGCTTATATTCTCACAAATAGTTTGAGTCTGGCGAAATTGAGTCACTTTATGTCTTAAGTTTATACTTTTGTTAAATTGCATTGATAAGATTATTGTGAATTACTATTTGATAATAACACACACTGCTTTGTTCATAAATTCGGCAATTCCAACAGATTACAAATTAAATCGAAATTATTCAAGTTGGTAATTAATGTTATACAATCACACACAACAAATCAAGACTAATGCAATAGAAATTACATATCAATAAAAAAAATATATATATATAATAATCTTATTTATTAATACATTTTGTTGTGAGACATTCCTGAGTTGTTTATCTTTTCTTTACTTCTCTTTTGGTATTATATTTAACTGATTTTGGCTGTGGAATTAAATTGGGCCCAGCGGTTCCATAAGCTAAGTTTTATTTTCATCACCTATCTTTATGGGTGTAGGCTTCCGATTGCGTTAATAATTACTCTATTTTGTATATCCTCTCTGAGACACAGGGTGATCCGTAACAGCACTACCTCTGAAGCCTTGTATCAATACATCCAAGATTATTTTGGCAATATTAGAGTCGACTGGAAGCAGTGTTTTGTCACTTGGACTTGATCTGTTATCATGAAGTCGATGTTGGAAGGCAATTCATCAGATGCATGAGAAGAGAAAGTTACAACTGATTCCACAGATCTTATTAAGGAGAGAAAGTTATCTGAAGCTTTACAGACAGATGTAAGGATCTTTTCCATCATTTATCAGATACCTTCGTCAGGAACACGATGGTTGGCAAGAAGCAATAGTGTAAAGCAGCTTTTAGATCAGTGGATTCTCTAACAATTCATTACCAAATAGCTGCCTTGCAACATATTAATCACAAGAAGCTATTTACAATGAACTCTTATCCTACCAATAAGCTTTACCTGACATTTCTTAAACCAATCCTAACTGATTTTGAAAGGATTAATTTACTTTGTGAAGGCTACACTGATCTGCTTCATCTTTTTCATAATGTCTTAGAAAACTTCATTATTGGAATGCTCAGAATTGTGCATCGTGATCATGCAAAGCTTGATGTTAATTTGAACTTCAATTCCATTTATCTGCCTATGGAGAAAGTGGACTTTGGCTACGAATTTTCTGTTCTTCTGGCCATTAACAGACAAAACAAGGCTGTAATCTAGAAAATGTTCAACACAGATGCAGAAATTTTTAGAGAGAGCCTTTTAAAAAGTTTCTTTCCCGCATTTCTAGTAATGGTGAAGAACCTGTTACCAAGCGGGTGCCTTAGCCACACATAGACTGGTAAGCTAGAACTAATAAAAGTTCTGAAAATGGTGGCTAAGCTTAGTGAAATTGAAAGCCAGTGGGTCTACTATTAACCATTGATTAGGTCAACATATTTGAGGGGCAAATTCCAACATTTGGATCGTCGACCAAATCTGTAACTGTCAAGAATGCTGCTGGAGAGATTATACTTATTGATCTTGCTAATTTGCATTAAAAATGTACAACTTACCCTTTCAGCCAGAGCATTACTGATTGGTGTTTTCGAGAGTAATATCTGCGAAAACTAAAGTGAGAAACCAAATAGGACTAGAGCTTTTGACATCAATATTGAGAATCAAAAATATCTTGAAGAAAGCGAGACTTATTTCAGTATAGACATGGATGGTTCAAATGATGAGCAACGACTCTTCAATTTACAAAAATGAGGTTGTGGATATAGAAGACGACGACTTTCTTGATAATCTTAACATGTGAAGACGAGGAGGTATTACGGTCAAAATTATGCTTCAAGCAGCAAATATTAGTAAGTTATCCTATTATCAATTTTTTTATTAAATACATCCAGTGGTTAATGAAACCATTAGGTTATTATGTAGAATACCAATCAGTAAATTTAAGATGAATTTTCAATATTTTTACTTGCAATTTCTGCCTTAATACTTTCTCAGTTACAAATATTAATCCAATTTAAAATTTGCCCCCAGACGGGTTTCTCTTTAGGTTATTCAAGACAGAATGTTGGCTTCACAGTGAAAACTGCTGCTGTTGGCTAGCACCAATGACTTCACTTAGATTTTGGCACTTAGCACGGTTTTTGTTTTCTTAGATTGCAGGAGAGATTTCCAACCCGGACTGTAAGTTTTGAGAAAAACAGGAAAAACCTTTGTGAAAACTAATATTGGCCACAGTGAAAGTCTAACAATTGGATAAAGTTTAAATGTAGGCTGATATTCAGTCTGCAAGTAGTTCAGTCGCAAAAAATCTTAATCTGGTGATCCATGCAAACGTTCACTATGTCATTAGAGCAGTTAATAATCTCTCATTGAAGGCATTCCTTTTGATTTTATTTGCTAAACTTTGATTCAGTGTACTTCTGTGTGATGTAGTAAACGATTATAGTCTTCGTCATTTTCCAAACAAAGAGAGCATAAAATCGATTTAAACATGCACTTTGCTTTCCAGGAATTCCAACACTGGTTATCTAAAAGATAATGATTTGCGACACAATTTAATTAACTCAAAAAATGACATAGCCTATATGACTTAGTTTAATTTGAAACTACAAGGTGACCAATTAAATTTAATCAAGTTTCTTTAAATTTGGCAAATAAATCAAAGCGTAATATCTGCGTTTGTTGCAAAACTTTTTCTGTACAAACAAAACTTGGGAAGAGGAGAATGTTCTCTATTTTGCAATTTCGAAAGATTTGGAAACTAAGATGAAGATTTGCTTGCGTACTGTCAACACTTAACGGCTCTTCATGCAGACCTGAACCAAAGATTTGAAGACATTCTTCACTTGGATATTCCCGACTGGGTGTTGAACCCTTTTGCGCGTGGACAAACTCAGTATGGATTCATCTGTGTTTGGGATCTAATTCAGGAGCAGCTTACTGAAATATCCACTAATGAGGAACTTAAACCAATGTTTGAACAAGCATACCACAAATTTTGGTTACAAAAACAGATCCCAATTTTATATCCTGCATTATCGGTTATTATACAGAACTTGTTGATTGCTTTCCCGTCTTCCTATTTGGTAGAACGTGGATTCAGTGCCGTTATGAATCTCATCACAAAAAAAAGAAACTGACTAGAAATTAGTGCTCATGGGGATTTGTGGTTGCTACTCACAAAGATTGAGCCGGACTTAAACACACTTAAAAAAAAAATAATGACTTGGATGAACGTGATGAGATTTTATATTTTAAACAAAAGTTATAATTTCAATAAATACTTCTTCAACAAAATGTTTATTTCAATTTGTAATTTTTATACTAAGCATTTATGTAGCTTTTTCACTTAGGGGTCCGTGGGCAAGTTTTGAATATAAAAAGGGGTCCATGGATCAAAAAAGTTTGGGAACCACTGCTTTAGACAAAAATGGAAACAAATACATTTCGAAGATATATTGTTGAGAAAAACATTTTTATAAGCAAATTACCGAAGTGCTATTAGGAGTTAATAACAAATGTGTTTGTCTGATCTGGTTAAGAATAGATAATAAATTTCTGACCAGTCGGTACACTGGACTCACCTGATCATCGGATTCTGGGGGATCAGGGACACCATGCTGAGAAGAATCGGAGCTTCTCAAGAGCTCTTCAAATCTAGACGTAAAAACTTTATTGGCACAATTAACATGAACACCCTCACTAAAACAGGCAAATTAAAACAACTCACCAACACCATGGAAAAATTTGACCTAAAAATCACTGTCCTTCGTCCGTAAATCATGTCTCTTGGAGAGCACTTTAATTTTAATGGCCAGTTTGCCCTTGTAGATTCTGAAATTCTCTGTGTTAGAGACAAACTACCACTCCTGGGAACCGGATTCGCCATACACAATTCCGTACTCGACTCGGTCATCGACTTCACTTCTCCCAACGAAAGAGTCTCTCAGCTTTTAGTAAAATCGTCTAATAGAGCTTACACTCTGATCAATGTGCACACCCCCACAAATCACCATAACAAAACCGACCCTGAAACCGTGGACAATTTCTGGGAAACTCTAGAAGAAACTATCAACAAAGCATCAAGGCACCAAGTGAAAATCCTACTGGGCGATTTTAACGCACAGTTAGGTAGAGAAAGAAAATTCAGAGATACTACAGGCCCCATACCAAACACAAACGTACCAACAAAAATAGTGAAAAATTAATTGAATTCTGCAGAAACTTCGGGCTTAAAATCATGAGTGCTCAATTTCAAAAACCCACACACAAATTAACCACATGGAGGTCACCACTCTTAGACAGGGTGAATATCAAATTGACCATGTTGCAATTTCTAAAACAAATATAAAAGAAATTCTAAATGTCAGAATGCGCAAAGGCGCCTTCGAATTAGACCACCATCTTCTCCAAATAAAGACAAAATGCCCACCCAAAAATATCATCCCGAATACCTAATACCTGATCCCGAATACCTGAAAATCAACAAAGAAGAAACCATCAGAAGCGAATTAATCAGGAGAAATCAACAGACTGGAAGAAACTAAGAGAAAATTCAGGACGCCATGAAACTAGGACAACCCCCTTGCACTAGGAAACAAATTACGTTCCACCAGCTAACTGCCTGGAAAAAGTTTAGCAATGTGATCAGGCAGTCAGCAACCGAATGTCACAAAATCGAGGAAAACTGGGAGAACTTTCTTAAAACTCAAAAACAGGCCTCAAAAATAATTAGAAAAGAGAAACGAGGATATGAAAACAACAGACTCCATGAAATCCAGCAGGACTTCACCAAAAAATAATACAAGAAATTTCTACTTTTAGAGAAAACCTACAGGGATACCAAGCATCCAGCCTGTGTTTAAAAAAACCCGACGGCTCGTTGGAAACTAACACAAAAAATAACTGCAAAATTTCAACTCCCTACTTAACTGCAAATCACCCTAAGAAAAACTTGACTTCTTCCCGCCGGTTTTCACACTACCGGACTCACAAGCCCCCGATCTCAAAGAAATTACGGAGATAACCAAACAGCTCAAAAACAACAAAGCAGCAGGAGAAGATGGGATCATCGATGAACTCTGGAAACTATGCGTTAAAGTATGATCATTCAGAGTTCATCACAAAATTTCAGACAGTGAATCAGAGCACTCCAGAGTTCATCACAAAATTTCAGACAGTGAATCAGAGCACATTTCCAGTCATCTGATATGTGCTCTGTCGTCCATATCTTTACACAAAAAGGGTGATAAAGGCACAAGTTCGCCATTTTAAATACCTTCGTGAAACTAAACAATCCTCAGGACTAAACCAAATCGCCAATGAACAAAGAATCATCAAACTCCAGAAGGCCTATAAGCTAACGCAGGCTCACAACAAGAAATGCATTTCGACAGATGCAAAATAAGGCACTATAAATCATTGATTCTTCCAGAAGCAACCTACATAGCCGAAACAATGGTAATCAACGGTCATTCCAAAATTAGGGAAATCGAAAAGCACGAACGAAAAATTCCCAGGAAGATTTACGACGCAATCAGTAAAAACGGCATTTTTTTTATAACAAACATTTATGATGACCAGTTAAAATATTGTTACCAGTTAAAAAGGCAAACTTCCCTCATGAAGAGTCGACTGATCTGACCCTGCCTCCCAATTGAAGAATTGACAGTTCCAGAAGCCAAAAGGAGGCATCAGACAGCAATAAAATAGGAAAGCAGAGCCAGGTTAGACAGTTCGTTCCTGGGCAGGAGCCCAAACAAGCAGCTCCAGCTGTGAAGCAAACCTTAGCCGAGAACCGATGAGCTTTTGTTTCCCGGGGATTCCCGGAGAGGAAAAAGGACTTCTCCGTGCACCCATGCCCAGAGAGAGATTGATCGTACCCGGTTTTGGCAAGCCGCCTTCACAGGAGAAGAGACCGTATCCTGACCAGAGAAATGGGTTTAGTCCACAAAATTGGCCTCCACAGAGCAGAAGCAATCATCCTTCCCAGACCGCAAGAACCCTTTTTCTCCTTAACTTTTCGCCTATGATCTTAGAAGATGTTGCTGCCTGAAATTTTCGTCAAACATTACATTTAATGGCTGAAGCCAGTGGCAAGCCCTATTGGGAAAAAAAATGTCAACTGAATGCAGCTGTCTTAGTCTTCATGCGTCAATAAAATGTTAACGTCTTTAGAAAATGAAACAGTATTTACGAAGATGAAATACTATATCATTCAAAGATCAAGCAATCATTCGAAGAGGGTGATTGGCACAGGGATGGAAACTGACCTAAACTACACAGAGGAGATTACACTCAAGAAAATGAAAGTGGCCAACTATCACTTAAAAGTGGAAAAGGACATCCGTGGAGGGAATATTCTTCCAAAACTGCCAGCGTTTCAGTTGGAGCGTGGTCTTTGTTCGAAACCTGCGTTCACAGTTGACAGATGAGAACAAGCTTTTCATCTCGAATGACCAACATGGTGCAATCTTCAGTTGACTCTTCGAGCAATTCATTCGAGGACGTTGGTAACCAACCATCGCAGCAGTCAACGATTCACCAGCATCGCTAATCCTCCACACTGAAATCATAGCAATCCCAACAACACCAAAGAGACAAGATGATGTCAGGATACTGGCAGAAACACCTGAAGCCTCTGCATTTCCAAAAAGGCAATGAGGAGATACTGATATGGGCTTAGTTAAAATTCGATAACGAAAAGAACATGGCCTCCAATTCCACTATTATTTTACAAAGTGATTTTGCTTTTCTTTTGTTTCCTTCCATATCTGCTTCCAATGTCAATTTAGAAATTTGTAATTCGTTTATTTTTCAATTTTATTTTATTGTCCTTACGTATCACATAATGACGGTGGATAGGACTAGTAATGGTGTCAAGGACTACCAAACAGCACATTTACCTTTATGTAAGGAACTTCTGTAAAGCACAGTGACTTAACTGCTAAGATATTCTTCTGGTAAGCCTTATGCAGTAGAATATAAACATTCTCATAATGATGCAAACTTTAAATTGGTTTCAGTCCATAGTAGAGTAACTGCTGCTGCTAAGCGTAGGGGTTAGGCCAATGTAGTTATGATGTGGCCCACAGTTAAGGCTGTTCAAACCAGAGACCAGCTATCCCACAAGAAGTTGTAGATTTAAGACCAATGACACCATGGCACAAATAGGAAGATAAAGATTATTACTATAGCATACTTCCGAAAGAATAAAATGATTGCAGTTTTTTCAAACAAAATATAGCACATTGTTTTGTGCTGTATACTAAATATATTTAACTATATCTACTTAAACACTATATCTACTCAACAATAAGACCTTGTTGCAGTGACCATGTGTTGTTTTGATTATTCGTGGTTATCAAAGATACAAAACAAAGTATTTTTGTTACTTTGATTATGTCAATTAGATCACACCTTGTACTTTTTCTGAGTGACTTGCACCAAAGGAAAAGAGACCATCACTTTAACAAAAGTGTTCACCATTGATGGTTTTTAAGTAAGCCTAATTAGCAGATAGCACGTTATAATATTTTCTGTTCTTCACAGATTCTAGTATTAGTTTGTTCTAAGTGGCAGTATGACTTCAAAGTATTCAAAGTTGATTTTCTCAAAACTACAACGGGTGCAGTTACAACACTATAATTCTGGACCAGCGTAATGTTGACAAGAACAAGAAGCTAGCTGAAACCCTTTACAAAGACCTTTATTATGGATTCAGCACAGCTCAGGGAGCATCATCTCAACTATCCCTTAGTGTAACTACTACTTCAAAATTTATTCCTGTGTCAACTAGAGCTATTGGGTTTAAGGATATGCTTGACTTACATCCTTTCATTTCAGAAATCCACCATGGCCATTTCAGTGATCTATAGCAGGAGATGAAAAACACAAAGAAGAAAATGAAGGCCTATAAATGTGTACTATGAAACATATGGTACTGTGTGGAGATATTTTTATATTGATATACTAGAATTACTAGAATTGATAATTTAGTAAAAAAATACATGAATCCACAAAGAATTATCTCGTCGAACTCTGATTTATTCAAGATAACATGATTTAATGAAAATATCACCCATTGAAATATTTTATTTGAAAAGTGGTACACCTCCATTGCCCCCTCATTAAATATATCCTACTCTATCTATCTATATCGCCCGTAACACCCAATACTGGGTATGGACGCTCTCCTACCAGAGGAGTTTAGGCTAGATACCGCAAGGGGGCGCCAACCCCAAGGGAAGAAACGGACAACACAGAAGAAAGGAAAGTGAAACACCCATGCCACTACCGGGATTCGAACCCAGGAACTGGCGCATTGGACGCCACGGCTGGCCGCCGCCGAGACCGCACGACCACGCCAGCACGGCATATCCTACTCAATGTTTATAAACCACAAACTGTAGAAAGAAAGATAAATTGCATTGCACAGAGTACCCATAAAATTTTCAACTTTGCTTGTGATTAATGATTCGACAGTGAAATCACAAGCTGCTATTTGAAACACAGTGTAGTGATGCAATTAAAAGAAACCATTTCATCTGACGAGGTAATTGTGTTATTGGATTTTGCAGAAAATTATTCATTTTTATGCCAAGATGCAATTCAACGATTCCACTGGGATACATCCCAAGCTACACTTAATTCAATTCTGTGCCAGTTTCGGTGATTCTTCTATGAAATGCAGCAAATGGATGGTCGTAGAATATATACATTATTAGCGATTCTGGAGATCATACAGCCCCTACAGTTCATGCATTCATCTCGGTGGTCATTCGTTATTTAATTGAATTGCTACCTTCAATAACGTATGTGCTTTATTTGTGCTTTCTATGTGAAAAAAAAAAAAAAACCCTAAACAACAAAACTCTGTGATTATATAAAAAAAACAAAAAAAACAAACAATTAACTGTGGGGTGTTTTTGTAGTGACTTTTTGGATTTATTCGTTGCTACGTATACTCTGCGTTTCCTTATTGGTGCTTTGGGAGTGAGTGCAACAGGCACCATTGGTGTTTTGTAACATTATTCATCATGACTACTCCAACGGAATCTCAGTTACCGGCTTTCTATAGAGTCATGATATCCGGGTCGTGTACTAGTAAGAGTTTACGCAATCATTTAACCAAACTGACTCCAGGTCTACCCCACTTTTATGGTCTCTGCTAAATATCAAGAATGAAGAGGGCTCATCACCGCTACGGCAATGTGCCACAATGGCACGATTGGTTCAATGCCATCGTCGCTTCCACTTTTCCTGTGGTTGTATCTCCACAACTCACTTTCACCACTTGTACAGCTATTGAATGGAACACGGTCCAGCAGTCCCAGCATGATCAATGGCGCTTCCACACTCGATGTAAGCGTCATGCAGAGACCGTGACACCACCTCCTGATCATCCTGCTATCCTCCCCCCATCGTCGACGCCAGCTCCTCCGGATTTACCGCCGGCGGGGCCTTCCACTTCTCACGTATCTTACGCTGCCTCTGTTCGAGGGCGTACTACTCCTCATCGCCTTGCACACGCTTGGAGCGATAACCACGAGCCGGCTACGCGTGCTACAGAGTTTACTCCACATCGTTTCATGGAATCTGTTGCCCACCGTGACCAGAGTGTGGTAATTTCTCTCGCTTCCACTCGAGCCAATTTAGCAGAGGCTTTGACTGCGTGCCTGCGGTATTTAGGATGGAAGCAGTCCCATCCCAATCCTTTTTCGGGTATTGAACTTAAAGATAGTCTTCATTATGTTGTAGTGTGCAATTCAACTGCCACGGCTCATGCGCTGATGGAGGCCGGGGAGTTGGAAACACCTTCGGGACACGTGCAGCTGATCCCGGCATCTGACCAGTACCGGCTTTTCTATTTACAACCACTTCCCATCTCAGTTTCAGAAAATCAAGTGGACGAAGCCTTGGCCCCATTTGGCGAGTTAGGAGTTTGCCTTTGTTAGTTGGAAATAGGAGGCCGGACTCCTGATGACATATGGTAGCTCTTTTAAACATGACTGTTACATTTGGCTTCGGACGTTTTACCACCTCCCGTCATTCAAATTGCAGGTCTGTCTGTTCGGGTGCAGGCAGACGTACCCTTTCATGCATGTGGATCTGTGGCAGTATAGCTCATGCGACATCGAACTGTGAAGTTCTCGTTTGTTCCAATTGCAGGGGCCGGGGGCATCTGCAGGATGCGTGTGACGCGCCATGCAAAGTCTGTCATCGGCGTGATCACACCTTTTTGCAGTGCCCGAAACGCCGCACGGGCCCTGCTATTCCCTCTTCCTCTACGGCAGGTCCGCCAGTTCGTCTCCCATCTCCTGTGCCTGAGGTATCACACCCTGCCGTCCCAGTAACTATTGAGCCTTCTAGGCCAACGAATTCCATGTCATCTGCAACAGCGGTGCGGCCGTTATCACCGAAAGACCGTTTGTCTGTTAAACGCCGCAAACGTGGTACCCAGGAAGCTGTGTCTTCTCCCTCATCCCTGTCAACTGTGGAACTTGTCCCGAATATAGACGTCGAGGAGGCCATGGATCAGGAAACGGACCTACAGCTCCTTTCTGAGGAAGAAAAAGAAGCTAGCGTTCTCCTACCCTCTCCTCCCCCAGTTTCCCAAGGAGATATTTGTTCCTCGCCCTTACCCGACTCTCCTTTTCATGTTTCCTCTTCTCCCCTTTCCCCGGAGGCTTCCGGTTTATCTCTGGACCCATACCGGTCCCCCACCTATTCACCGTATCTATCTCCTTATCCCCCCGTAGTACAGTCAGCTAGTGAGGGGGATTCCTTCTCTCCTATTTAGTATAAGTATTTAGTATATTTATTTCATGTATTTATTTCTGATTACTCAGAACTATGCTTTCTATCTGTTTTATTTTCATACATTTATATTTAAGTTTATTCATGTTCTCTTGTCTCAGTATGAATGTCAATGGGCTCTCTGACGCCCTCAAACGTCAGCATTTATTTGGATTATTTTCTCATTGGGAGCCCGACGTGGTCATTCTACAAGAAACACATTGTTCCCGCGAGCGCCTCCTGGGGTATTTTCAAGATATTCCGGGTGTTTTCGTTACTACCACCGACGAGAGTCTGACAGGTGGCATTCTGATTTGGATTCGTAATCCTTCAATTAAATTTTTGTCTGTCCGTTCTTGGTCTACCCGTATTTTATCGGTACAGGTGGCCTTGCGGGACAATGTTTTTTGCATTATTGGGATATACGCTCCCAATTTCGTCAGTGAATATATACTTTTTAGCGACGAGCTATCTAGGGATTGCCCCCGGTCTTTGCCTTTTCTTTTAAGTGGCGACTTCAATTGTGATCTTAATGTGATCTCGCCAAAATCCAAATTTATCCATCATCTAAGTAGAACTTTTCAATTGTCTTTAGGGCAAATCTCTGGTGATGCTACCTATTTTGGGGTCCACTAGTCAAAAATAGATTTTCTTTTGGCTAACCCTCGCTTACGCTTACGTCCCTGTAGTTTGCGGATTGGACATTTCTGACCACGTCGGGCTCTTCTTCCAGTGTGATATTGCTCGTCGTCCCGTGGTTTTACCATGGGCTCCGTCGGGCAGGTTCTTTGGGGAGGAGGAGTGCGATTCCGCGGTTCGAGCCTTTTTACATTCTTTGGATCCGGTGCCTAGCTGGGCTCAATTTAAGCCTGCCTTGTTAAGATTTCGTAAACCTCTACTTTACCGATGCGCTCAGCGCCAAAAGGTTACTCCGGCCATCACTTCTTGGGTGGCCGAGTTTCTTAGTTCTCAAGTTGATCCAGCTATCGCTTTACAAGGTCAGGCTTTGTTCCGACAGCAGCGAGCTCAGGAGTGGCGTGCCTTTAATTCTCAACCTGGTAAGCACTGGCAGTCCCGTTTGTGCACGGCACTACATCATCTTAGCCCTCCTGCGCAGGTCTCGTTTGTCTGTAGCCCGATCCAGCAACAATTATTTTATAGCTTCTTCCGCGAAAAATTTCGCGCTCTTCCTCCTCAACCAATTCCTAGTACTTATTATGATATTTTGCCGATGTTACCCGCCGAAGACTTGCCGTTTTCCGGTTCTTTTTCGGATTGTTTGGCTCGAGTCATTCGGCGGGCACCCTCCCGTTCTGCTCCCGGCCCTGATCGCCTGCCCTATTTTGTTTATCGCACCGATGTGTCTTATTTTACCAAACGATTGGTCTCCTTGCTTCTTCAAGGAGAGGTGTGGGACAATTCCTCTTTCATTCAACTTATTCCAAAGTTTAAGGGCCCCTATGACGTGCCCAACAATCATAGACCATTGGCCCTGAATAATGCGGATGTCAAGTTAATTTCTAAGGGCTTCCTTAAATGGTGCGGTCCCGAGTTGGATGCCCTTCTCCATCCGCAACAATTTGGAGTATCCAACCGGGGCAGCAGCGTGGAAGCTGTTTTTCTCCTTTCCCACGCTTATTCTCTAGCAAAGAGCAGACATCAAGACTTGCGTATGGTGGCGTTGGATTTTTCGGACGCATACACGTCTGTCAACCAGGCTACCCTGCTCAGTCTCATTGAATTTTGGAATTTTCCCACACCTTTTCAACAGTTCTTGCGTTACCTTTATCGACCGGCCACAGCTCGCATCATTTTTTCAGATTCCAATGTCGCCGCCATTCCCGCTGGGTAGGGGGGTCATCCAAGGAGATCCTTCTTCACCTCTTTTATTTTCTCTGTATATTACTCCTCTGCTATTCGCAGTTCAACAGGATCCCGAATTTGTTGGTTTGTCTGTCGGAGATACCCATTTGAAGGTCGTCGCTTATCTTGACGACCTGACTTTTCTGTGTTCTCCGGCAGACCTTCCGCACTTGTTGCGTCATATTACCACTTTTTCAGCAACATTTGGTATGACCATTAATGTACGTAAATCTTGTGTTCTGCCTCTTTTCCCCGGTTTTCCTTTTCCATCGGACTTCCATTTGCCAATAGTCTCCTCACTCGATATCTTAGGTACCACCTTTTAAATGGACGTTCGTCCACATTTATCTATCCACTGTGCCAACATCCTTCAGAAGCTGGCCCGCTTCTCCTCTTCTTGGCCCCTTCACCTCTCTGATCGAATTCTAAAATCCCGTATCATAACTACGGTGTTTCTTCCTGCGATCGCGACGAGGGTAGCTTTTCTCCCATTCCCACAAAAAGAATGGTCTCATCTCCATGCGGCACTGGTCTGCTTCTTTTATGGTCATAGGCAACATGTCGTGTCGGCGGCTACCCTTTGCCTTTCTCCAGAAGCAGGAGGTTTTGGTTTTTACCATCCCCAATTCTTTCAGCGTGCATTTAACCTGATGTTTTTACGAATGGGTTTGATGAAAGCGATTCTCCCACGAGGTATTTTTGTCAAGCCGTGCATGCCACGGGGCCATGTAAATGGAGACTCCCCCCGTCTAGTCGCTTTAAGGCTGACCCATTTCATTGGTTTTATGTCATGGCGGTTACGGATTGGAAAAAAGTCCTTTCTGTTTCCTCGTTGAAGTTATGCACGGCATATTATCTTCTCCATCTGGGTCGTCCCGCCCTACTGTACATCACCATCCGGAATTCCCGTGGCAGCAACTGTGGACTTGGACTAGGTTGTTGGAGGGTCCTCTCATCCGGGATTTTCAATGGCGTCTTTTGCATCGTAGAATTGTTTCCCCCACCAGGAGTGCTCAGTGGGGAAATGCCTCTGTGTCGCTCCTGTCCCCAAAGTCCTCTTACGTTTTCTCATCTGTTTGCCAAAAGGCGGTCGTCTGCCGACAGGTGACAGTGTGTCCGTCCATACTTTACAGATTCTGCCTTGGTTTCTCATACATATTTTGTCATTTTTGGAGCAGCGGAGGATGCCATTGAGTCCAGTGATTTCCTTGTTGGGTGCCTGGTGCGGTACTCAATTTGGCGATCTCATTCCTCTGGTATTCCTTCGTTGGCTTATTTCCACTCTTGTTTTTGCCATCTCCTCTTTTGCCATTGGAAATCCCTGGGTCCCCGTAAGTTTTGGCGGTTGTGGTCGGCCAATCCCGTCGTTCGACGATCAGGGTCGGGATACCAGGTTGTGTTTCCCATTATTCTATAGTTGCCGTTTGTCCTTTTGTCTTTTCAGAGGGTACCGGGAGTTGGGAGCTCTATTCCGGGTGGACGGCGAACTTTACTGGATCCCCGCGGTAGGGCCTTTGGCGGCCGTGG
>JAFIDM010014770.1:57017-85435 GCA_023159025.1 Thereuonema tuberculata
TCGGAATCGGTTCCGAGTTCTGCATACTTACCGAAAACATTTCCCAACAAAACATTCACTGATAAATAGAGAATAAACTAATTCATTGGAGAAAACTAATATTTAATTTATGAACTTAATACTGATAATTGGTATGAATATTCAATTTTATTTTTGACTTTATTTATTTATTACGATGTGCTTGAAAAGAAATTTAATTTTTTCTTTTTACTCCAACTAATAAAATAATATCTGATTACTTTAAATAAAATTTAATTAATGAAATAAATATTAGTCAATAGCGTGATTATACAAATGAGTCAATCATAAGCCCAAATGAGTCAGGTGTGAGACGTGGAGATGAAAAGTAGACTTCAACCAGGAAGGTTGAACGATGTATCCGTCGATAACGGGTGCGACCATTATGGTTACCCATAGGAGTGGAAATATCCCTGGAAATGCTAAGGAAGGAATAATACAAAAAAGGAACTATGAGTAAGTTTACAACTTGAAGATTATTCCAATACTTTGAGCTACCCTTATCCAAGCGGAAAGTAAAATTAATCGAACGAATCGAGAAGATTTAAAGAACTATTAATTTAAACTTGAAGAAGTAATAATATTCGTTTTGGAAGAGTACATTCCGAAAGTAGGTGAAGCCAAGTAGAGAGAAACTAAGAAACTTGTATTATTTAAATCCAGTTGGAACTATATATTCTGAATTAGAATAAATCGAAGATAAACATATCTAAAGACATTTTGAATCGAGTAATTAATAGGAAAAATTAAAAGTATTTCGATTCCGAAGATTGTATTGGACCATTCGATTATTGAGAACAAAGGGAGAATTTTCCATATTGACTGTAGACGATTCTAAGAAGAATTGCGGGTATGAAGAATACATATTATTCAGTAATAAGATTTTAATATGTTTGGATGAACTATTATTTGATACGGAACCAAGGAACGGAAAGGGAACAATAATCCTTAGGAAGAATTGACAATTGCCAGAAGTCAAATTAGTTCGAGTGAATTAAGAAAACCTGAAACTAATCAGACGAATAATATTTGGAAAGGAGGATGAACACTTAATAATTAATGAAGATGTGTGGATACTAAAACCTAGATCAGGTTAACGTTAAAAGAAGAGAAAGCTGTTGTTTTGGAAGACAACCATACGAAGTGACCAAATAGGAAGAAGAGGGAATTGAAGGTAAATGCTAAGAAGACATCTTTAAACGAAAGAAAAGTGTTAAGTGATTTTATGAAATATTAACCACTATATTTATCACTAAAGTGATATAAGCAATTGATAATAAAAGCTTCAAAAGTTTGAAGTAGTGAAATTTAAATAATGCGTTTGTGTTATGGTGGATAGCAGACCATTTCGAGCAGAAAGGTTAGAAGACATCAATGAGTGAGTACTTTATTTATTATTTGAGATGGGATATAGGTGATATCTAACTAAAGCAGATTGCAAATATTGATTTAAATATCGAGTGATATAGCTCACAGTTATCTAAGTGAAAATAATTAAGAAGAGATATATAAAAGCTATTTTAATAGATAAAAGGGAATATTAGAAAGTTAAATAATATTCACACAGGTGAAAAGTCCAGCAATGATAAACTGATTTAGAATTATTAATACATTAGTACATACAAGTGAGATAAAAGGATTAAGGTGTTATAAATAACATAAGAGAATAATTCACACAAGGGAGAAATTATTTAACAATTAAAATAAGATTATTTTGGTAAATGTTGAATGTGTACTTGTTTAACAAACTATAATCAATAATATGCATTAACAAACATTTATTAGAAATTGATATAATTCATTATAGGAAAGAGATTGAACCTATTGTAACTTATAATAAGAATTGATTGATAAAAGAAATTAATATTGAGATTTATATTATTGAATCGTACAACTATTTGATAGATCATGTTAGAGGTAATTTTATTACGACTCTAATAAATAAAGCAAGACTTAGCATGCTTTAATTGAATTAGATTCAATACAAAATACAGTCATATTTATATAATTATCGCAACTCTCTGCTAAAGATAGTAGCAATTTCTGAAAAAAGTACCCTTATCTTGAAAGATATCGGCTTCAATAATACATATTTAAGGGTTAATGCATTTAATTACGAATATTTAAAATACCTTTATTATTATTATTAAGATATACAAATAAATTAAAACTTCAAATGGTCAGCGGCGTTGAACCTCACTTTCTTCTACTTGAAGAAAAAAAATAAACGGAGGAATCATTCGACTTCTCACTTTACTGACTTGGAAAATTCACAGATAGTTTAAAGGAATTGCTCCTAAAAACTTGAAGTTTTTAGCGACCCAAGGTTACAGCTTGCCTGTAAAACATAGGGGACGCTCTTGCTTTTATGCTTGCTGCATGTCACACTCTGTAGTGGCCAAACGATTAGAGATATTAGAATGAAACCTTCACCATTGTGTTCAGCATCAAAAAGTAGTTGACCACGTCCAAAAAATCTAGAACCACTCCCTGACCGGATGTGGAGGGGTCAAAAGTCGGTGCTTCAATACGTTTTTTCTTTATTATATCTCAGCAACTGTTTGTTTGGCAAAAACATGACCACCGCCAATGTCAACATTTGGGGGACGTCTATCACCGTTCTCCTCTTCATCGGAAGCGACCACTTTTGACCCCCCCACCCCCAACTTCCGGTTTGCTGTAAGCGGCCATTAGGTTCATTGTACACGCTAGTTAGGTTCACTCTACTTTTGTTTATAAAATAGTGTCAAAAGCAAAGCGGCCCCATAATATGCATAGTCTAAAAGCATTAATTCTCTTGAGACAGGAATATCTGCCTGATAAGACGATTTTTTTCATCATCACCTGCCTTTATCTTGTTTCTTTAAAATCAATTATTGGTTTTTCGCCACATGTCTTTAATGTTGTGTTTGCATTCTTAAATTTAAGTATATATCTTACAGATAAAAGCCTCAACCAAAACAGCAATTTTTTATGCTTTTGATTAGTTTGAAAACAGGGATAACTTTACTCAAATTGGAACAGCTACCTTTAGAATTTTTTAAGCGTTTTATTAAATTTGTTAAACCACATAATTGATTTTTTTTCTGGCCAGATATTTATATTACAAATCTGCAAGTAAATTACATCTGATTCAGGAATTCATGCCTGCTGATTTTGCTAGGCATTTCCCTTTATGTCGTATTATCCTAGATTGAACAGAAATTGCAATTCAGCAAGTCTAATCCAAGGGATTAGCTGACATTTAGCTATTATAAAAATACATTAAAAAAGCTGATTGGCATTATACCATCAGTCTCCTTTATATCTGATTTGTTGGGTGGCAGCATTTCAGATAAACAAATCTTTCTTAGAAGTGGCATCCTACAAAAGCTGGAACTGGAGACACCATTATGGTTGACAGAGGTTTCACTGTTAAGAAAGAAGTGGAAAGTAAAGGCTGTTTTGTTGCCATGCCAAATTTCTTAAAAGACAAAATTCAATTTCTGAAAGGACCCATAATAAAAATGTTTCACACTTGCAGGAATATGTTGAAAGAAAAACGTACAACTATTTTAAAGGAGAAATAAATTATAGCAATTTGCCATATGAATCCTTGGTTTACATTATGCCAAGTTCACTGGTGTCGAGCCTTATTGGATAATGGATAAGTGACTTTTGTCACTTTGATTCAACATTTGGGATTAAAAAGATTCCAATCATCAACTAGAATTTTAGGCGTAGGTCAATCGTCAGTATGTTCTCGAGGAGCAGTGCAACTTAAATTGTTTAATCGCAATGGATCTTTTTCTACTATTGTAAAGACTTTAATTTTACCTAAAATAACAGGTCTTCTTCCAAATTGTGAACTACATTTATCAAATTGTGATAAGTAATAAAAATATTCCACTTGTTGATCCCAATTTCAACAAACCTGGGAATACGTAGATATTCTTATTGGAGCAGATTTCTACTATGAAATATTGAAACCAGAGGTAAAAAGATTAGAAAAGGGAATTACATTTGTACAAGATACTTATGTAACTTTTGGATCCATACATGGAGTAAAACAACAGCAAATACGTGTTCATTTATTAACATCAGATAGCAAAATTTTGGGAGTTGGAAGAAGTTAAGATACGTACTGTTATCAATACAGAATTAGAAAAGTAGATGTTTTCAAAAAATTATTTTCACACAACTGCTCTTCTTCTATGTATCTTCCACTCGCTTCTCGGCTATGTCTACCTTTTAAACAATGAATGTTATTACTTTGCAAGTCAAAGGATATGGCATTTCAATGATTGGTAACTTATCGAAACTATGTTCAATACTTTTAGATTGAAGAATCCAATATAATAATTTCCTAGAAGAATATATCAATCTTGGGCATATGAGTGAAATAAAGGATATTGAGGATGATGTAAAGGCTAATTATTTACCTCATCATTTTGTTATCATGGAAGATAGCACAACAACAAGATTAAGAGTTGTCTTTGATGCATCAGCAAAGACAACAACTGGTGTATCATTAAATAACACGCTTATGATAGATAGGAACTTCCAAGACAGCATTTTTAATATTTCATTAGTTTTCGTTGCTACAGATATGCCTTTGCAGCAGATATTACAAAAATGTATCGTCAAGTAATGATGCTCCTAATGATAGAGATGTTCATTAGAATGTTTCTCCACTGAAAAAGTGAAGGCGTATCAGTTAAACACTCGGAACTGCTTCAGGACCTTTGTTGGCAATTAGAGCTCTTCAACAAGTTGCTCATGATGAAAAGGATATTTATCCACTAGCAAGTTCAGTGACCCTTAGGCATTTGTATGTAGATGATATCATGTCTGAACACAATGACCTTAAGGAAGTTCTCTCAATTCAACTGCAATTAATTGGTATCTTAAGGAAAGGTGGTTTTGAACTTCAGAAATGGTCAACAAATAAATACAGAAATGTTAAATATCATTCCTATTGAAATGCGAGAAAGTAAACAAGTATTAGACATTAATTCTGAACATGTTGTTAAAACACTTGGTCTTCAGTGGAATCCAACAAAGGATGAGTTGGTTTGTTGATTGAAGAAATGGCCACTTTAAAAACAAAGTAAAAGGCATATACATGGGGAAAATCCATGTTTATCTTTAGTGATTATTTATTGTATACTTATTATATTTTACTTATTTTTGTTACATATTGACATACTAGAACAAAACGAGACAATATTAATTCAATAATTTAAGCTTGCAAGGGAAGTTAAGTGAAGGAGGTCAAGCCTCGAAAAACAAAACTCTATTCTCAGAGTGGAAGAGTCACGTAGTTTATCTGTATTTTCTCGCGTGAAAAAGGACGAGAGATCAAAGCTTGCATTTGTCTTGGGGAAGAGGCGACATCGGGTCAGTATGTAGGTCGACCAAGGCCTCAACCTATCTCAACCCATCTGCCTCTCCTCCGGTGAAGTTGCAATTTTTGTAGCGTTTCGCGCCAAAACAAAAGTTTCACTTTGAATTGTAATCTGCTGATTGGACATTAAAATCATATGACTGGCTTTCTCCCGCCAATGGTCAGAGAAAGTAGCGTTATTACCGAAACCATCACGGACGATCTTATGGAAGGCGGAACCAAGGCAGAGACGATTATTTGTAAGTAGCAAACTTCGTGTCTTATAGAAGGTTATCTGGTGTCACGAACGCAGTTCGTGTCTCGACGCTTCCGCTTAACCCTTTCTCTCCTCTCCTTCCCTCCACATCTCGTTTCTTGCATATTCCTTTCATATTTCCATCAATTTTACATTTCTACCTTCCTATCAATTCCTGGTGTTGCAAGGGTTCTCCTTCCCTTATTCCCCACCAACACGGCGCCCTTATGTCAATTAAACAGTGTTTTTCTCGAGTTTAGGAGTGACCAGTTAGTGCTTTTATGGCCGATTCACAAAGGCAACTAGCCTGTGAAAATTATTGTTTCCCATGTTAAAAGCCGATTCCCCTCTCCCCCTGTTATGCATTGCATCTGAGTCCTGCTCTCAATAGGGGGAAAACAAAAGGAAAGGCCACCTGGGACTTCGCAAGCGATGCCACCCCTCCTTGACCAGAGGCGACGGAGGGGACCAACACCTCGCTCCTTGAGAGGAAAAAGAAAATAACTCTGACAGTAGGCGAATGAGATTGTCAGCAGGTAGATCCAAAAGCACTGCGCGATCTCCCTCGCTTCTTTGAACCACACCGCCCTCCTGATCTGTGAGTTCCCGATCAGAGGTCGGTATAATCCCCGAGCTGAGCACCGGGATACTTGGTGAGATCCTGGATTCCCGCTGCATCTTCTCCGATGAGAAATCGAGCGGATCATCCTGAGCACCCGCTTGCATTAGGACCTCCTGTTCTCCAGTCGGCTGACGACCACGAATCGAAGACAGAAGCGAACGTCCCTCTGCCGGAAACAGCAGCGCACAGGCAGGGCTGGACATCATTTGCATAGTCTGGCACCGTGAGTCTTCCCGCTTCCCTTTATTTGTATTTTCCCATCTTTCTCTTCCCCATACCTGCAATAAAGCATTCTTTTCACTCCACATCACCATTGGCCCGCGCCTTCTCAAAGATAAAAGACAGATTGGACGGGAAAAAAGAGAGGTGCCGTGGAAAGCTAGCCTAGCGAAGGGAATTAGCCAATCTCCTCATTCCCCCCTTATATACCATTTCTCCTTTTGTCCCGTGACCGTGGCTTGCTTGGGAGAGCACTCGATGGCGTGCGCCTAAAAACAACACATAACACTGGGCGAGTGATATAGAAGGAGGCATCCGCCATGCATAAGCTACCGCTGGGCAAAACAAAAAGGATTACTGTAATTGTAGAATTTAAGTTTTGAGGAAAATCAAACTTGAATACCATAACTAATAATTATGTTAGAAAAAGATACAAAAACATGAAAAATACTGGAAAGCATAATAATCAGAAACTCAAGAAACTTACTCTCAACTTCCAAACCTTTGCTTCTATTGTAATTTATTTTCGTAAATTTAGCTAGGGAAATGGTAAAAACTCTACTAACAATAATTATAATAATCATGATTTTTTAAATTCATCGATTATTACACTTTTTTTGTTCTTGTTCATATAAATAAAACAATTGTATTAAAATTAAGAATCGTTGAATTTGAAACAATTGTAAATATAATAATATGTTAGTAGCATTTTAAGGATAAAATGCTAAGTTTTGTTAACAACTACGCTAAGAAATTTTTTGTAATTTGATCACCTGACTATACATTGTAATCTTGAAGAAGGAAGATAGAAAATTCTTCCGAAAATTCGATAATAAAATGAAGTGTAGATGAAGTTTTTTCAATAAGTTATATAAATTGTTTATATACATGCACTCAGTAATTTCATTAACATTACTTTCATGTATTGCTAAAACAACAACAAAAATTTTACAAAATCCATGATAATTCATCAATACATAACTTTTCTCTTTCTTTTGACTTTTTGATTTCAATTGTTAAGCTAATGCCTACTGTGAAAATGAAGAAACTAGAATGTATGAAATATATGTTAGTTACTTTGTAATGTTGCAAATTGTATTTATGACTTACACAATTATTTCCAAAGGTAAATTTCAGAATTGCAATACTGTAACGTTGTGGATCACACCGCAGTTAATAAAAAAAAATGATAAAATAAACCAAACCTAAATTTTTTTTTTTTGTGAATGCAACTTTTCTCTCGGGGGGGAGTTGCTGGTTTCCGTAGTTAGTGATTGTCTGATTAAAGTTTAATGGAGTGATGTTTAGAAAAGAAAAGAGAATCTGAGCTTGGTAATGTATTATCTGGGTGTTGTGATTAAATGAGGGGAGAAGTGTATTAAGTTTCTACCTTGCATTCCTTTCCCCAAAAACAACCAACTTAATCTTATAATAATGTTTACTACTATTACTGAATGATTTTTGGGTTCGGTTTGTTTATTTTATGTACATTTACATTTTTGTTTACATTAAAATGTAGTTATTGCTTTATTTAATGGCTTTTGTCAAGTAGGTGCTAACTGTTTGTATGTGTGAGAATCTTGAGAGAAATGAGTTTCTCACGATGGGAAGTCTGACCTTTGAACTATCGCTTGACTGCGAGACAAAGTTGCGGTTTTCGAAACATTTAATGTCAAGTGCAAAAGGTAAACGTCATGGGTCAGCTGGTAAATTTTCTGGGTTGGGATTCGATGGATATATCGTGACGAGAGGTTTTCCCAGGGAAAAAGGTCAGTGAAATGTAGTGGTTCTCTCTCTAAAGATACAGGCAGGCGGAGAGTAAGATGATGAACCCGGGGCGTCGTGAATGAAAGTTATGCTCCGAGAACCGTCTGTCATGATAATGGTGTTTTTGTCAGACCGAGGTGGGATACGTTACCTCGAACGCTATCTTCTGTGCCAGTGAAATCGGAAAATCCCCGAGTGCTCCGGACGCGGACACCTCTTGGACGATTGGACTGTGGATGACTGTCAGTGCACGTGTGTTCGTAGGACATCCCGCAGAACGGAAGGACATTTTGTGATGGAAAAAGCGATGTTGGAAGACCCGAATCGACTTCGGCCGACGATAGTTGCGAGTATAAACTTTCACTTTATTCCAGTGAAAAGAAGCGAGGCGAGGAAGGACTAAGTGTTGTCCTCAAAATCCAACGAAAAGAAAATTGACCCTGCGTGTGAGTGCTACCCGCAGAAACTGCCGAGGAGAGACCAATATAACCTGCGGCAATCTTTGAGAAATATCGCCGAACTATATACCGAACTTTAAGGTCAAAGTGTAGTAAACTTAACTATGTGGACATTTGTAATAATAATAAGTATTGTAAGGGCTGCATATCTGTTTTATGTTAGAAATCCACAGATGCCCGAGAACCCAGAAAACGAACTGGAGAGAGGCGAAGTAAGAGACCGAACGATGGTTCGTAATCTCAGTCAGGGTGCCTAAATATTGACTTAGAAAAGAAACAGTTTGCCTAAAGTTTATGTCTTTTCCCATTTCAGGGAAACAAAGAACATTCTGGTTAGACTCACTCAGTTAAGTAAACACAATTATTAAGGGTAGATAAATATTATATTGTTCTGAGTTTACCTTGTTTAGAGACAGTTGCCAGAGTTTACCGCAAAACAACTATTTGTCAATCATTTTTATTCATTAACATTTATCTTGTTTGGTATTTTGATGCTTAGATATGAGTATAATCTTTTCTGAGGAAGTGTTTTTTTTTACATTGGGTGTTCACTCAGGTACCTGGGGACGGGAAAGGGAGAGATCGGCCATCTAACAGCTGTTTGGGAAGGGGAAGTCAAAGGTCAACGACCTCTTGATTACATGGGTTGTAACTCTGATTCTCAAATTTATCAGTCTAAAGCTCAGCTTCCTTTTGTTTAAAATGTTTAATCTGAGAGATTAAGTGTAATTTTTTTAAGATTTGATCAGTTAAATAAAAGATGTTTATCCACATTCATTTTGGTGGTTTTATTAAAGGTGTGAAATACAACATATATTATTTTTTTCTTACTAGAAGAAGTAGGTTGCGTGGGAGGAGTCATACCTGCCGTGAACTCATATGTGCCCAGCCACGACAGGAAAACTCTACCTAGCATGTGTTATATTTTTATTGTGTTTAGGGTAAAGGTGGTGTATTTGTTGTGTTTTTTTTATTTTAATATATATGGTAGCAGGGTTTGAATTTTTTGGTTTGTTTCTTTTTATGTAGCGCTCAGCACGTTACAATACATATGTCAATCCAGATAACAGATAATAAACGTGTGTCAATGCTAAGTATATAAAATATGCAAATATAGAATACAATAATGAAAGCAATATCCTACATGTAACAATAAAAATATAATATGAACTTAACATCCAAAAGAAATCTTTTGTAAAGAACAAGTATTTTCAATGTGAGGTTTGCTTTAATTTTTTTGGGGAATAAACGCAATAGGTGAAGTTATTATTTAATCTTTTTGGGATGTTTATATTATTTTGAAATATTGTAACGGTGTGGATTGTAGGCCGTTACAGGTTTAATTTAATTTAAAATTTGAATTTAAAATGTTAGTGTTTGTGTGAGTAATTATCACAATATATATATTTTTAAATAAACTAAAGAATTTTTGGTAATAGTTTAAAACCCAGTTTATTAATGATTTGTATTTGATTGTTCATTCAAAAGAAAAAGAAATAACAAATATTAAAAATAATGATAAAATTATTGTAAGGAAATATAAGAGAGAAATTCGTGGGAAAAGCGTTTTCTCAGCGGTTGAGTCATGTGACTTCACATTACTTTGCATCCGGCACAGATTCCCCTTCTCTCAGCTTTCCCACGGAAGGCCAGCAACAAATTGGCGGGAAAATGGGAAACATATGATCGATTCCGACATTAATCATTGGCTGTGAATAAAACAATTGGGGAATTGGCGGGAAAAGGAGAAGTGGCGAGTAAGATTCGGTGGGGACAGAGAGTATTGTGCGAGCCGTCGTAGCGTTCAGATCTATAGTGATTCGGAGCATCGGACGTTGAGCCACCGAACAGCTTCGTATGATGTAACCGCATCAGGGAGATAGCTAAGCCGGGCGGGGCGAGATGGTCCCGTTCGACTTCGTGCAACCACACGGAAAGATTTGAGTGTGTGTGACTTCATTTATGAACTAATGTTATCGACGTTTGTGCAACGGTGCCGCGTTCTTGAGAAAAGACAATACATTTCTTTAAACAATTCATGGACGGCAGAAGTGAAGACCAATAACGGCAGTTATGGCGGTCAGTGAACGAAGGAGAGCACGAACTTAATCGAAGCAGAGGTAAAACTGTTTAACTAATAGTGAAAGAGACAATGGCGATTTGGAATCAGAAAACGTCTGTACATCCATCATGCATCATCGGAAGGAGCAGTAGTGAATTACCAAGGAGAAGTCAGGTGTATTCATCAACTCGTCGGCAACTGCGAGCGCAAAGTTTCAGGGGAGTGTTCCGAAGCTATGGATCAGATCGACTGATCTGGTCGGTTCGCTGTCAAAGAGAGAACACGACCCGTATGTATTATCAGACAATAAAACGATTGCTGGCGTAGTATTCTCAACAGATGAGTAGAAGTGCTACTTGGGGTCAAACGACTCGGCAGGTTCACATTTAAGAAGTCCATAAGTACAAAACAAGTTTATTGGGGATTAAATAAATCAAATCTTGAGATTAAATCCCATTAATATTAAGATTAATGTGTTAGAAGCGATGGTTCTCAAGACGAGTGACTGATTTAATTAAACTAAATCACACTTAGGGGTGTAAGCCATAATCGCAAGACCATGTCTCAGTGTGATAATGCCGCCATAGACTGCGGACACTCTCTTAAAATGTTCACATCAACGTTTTCACAAAGTGAAACAATTAATCCTAAGCGTACCAGTGATACTAAGTTAAGAAATGGGAAAGTGATTTAAAGGCTAAGATTTACATTTATTATTATGTATTCTTTTCAGGATTGATTTGTGATATATTTAAAAATAAGAAATAGAAGGGTTTTGAAGTGTTTGTTTTAGGAAGGTCAGTACGAAGTTAACGAAGTCCCACAGGAGAAAGAAGATTGTATTTTGGTAATATTGTTGTGAGATTATTAAGATTTTTATGCGGGGTTTAGATTAGTTATCCAGATTATATTAATGTTTGTTTGGAGCACCAAAAGGAATCAAAGGGGCGGGGAAACTAAATTAGATTAATCATTGAGGGTGCATTTGAGGTAATTCATTTGAGAAACTTGATTTTGATGATTGTTTTATTACTATATGTGGTTAATAAAATTTTTATTATATATATTTAATCTTTTGTTGGTTTATTTTACTGAACATTTAGAGTATTTAAGACGGATAAACTTAGGAAGAATTATCTTGACCAGCAATTAAAGAGATTAATATTATTCAATCCATTTTAGAGTTAATATGATTTAGGAAGGGAGTTGTGGGTGTTTTGACCGTTCTAACTCAATGGACCCAGCAGAACACACCCATAGCGTGCGTTAGTTATTTTAACATTTTATTAATGATTACCTTATCTATCTATTATTTATCATTAGTTTTTTTTTTTAGTTTTACGTAACGACGACAACCAAAATTTTTATCGTTACAATATTATGGTAGATGATTGTGGTACTTCCCTCGTTTGACATTTTTGGACAAAGAGGGCTTGTATATCTGGAAAAACAAAAAGACGTGAGCAATTTTCTACTACCAAAACCAAATCGAAATGTCACTAATTTACCACCTGCTTCAATGCTTGAGATAAGAATGATATTAGCAAAAAATGCAAAGAAACATCTATTATTACACTAAATTGAAACAAAGAATGTAATATGAACCCTCTAAGTTTGAAGTTTACGTAAATTTATATGTACGAATGTATATACTGAGAATTTTACAGTAATTTCTGCAATTCAATATGAAGTGTAATTAAACATTTAGATTGTTAATAATGTGGAAAGGATTCACAAAAATCTGAAACATTCAAGGTTTCAGGTTTCATTTTGGAAACATAAGAATACATTGAGATAGTCTACAGTAGTTGTATATTGGAGTAATTTTTTCATATCAAGTTTTAAATATTTATGGCAACAAGAATGCATGCTGCGATCATATGACTTAAATATGTTATACAAGGCACGTCCAGAAAGTAAGTTCCGTTTCAATTTATCTCCGCTGCAGCGCTGCAATCGCAGTTCCGCACATGCGTGGTAGACGCTCTGTATCAAGGAGAAGAAACGTGCGCCATTTGGAGATCGCTGTCAGTCACGTACGCTTTGTTGTGCTTGTTTACAATGTCGGTGTTGATTGAAAATCCCGCCGCTTGTGAAATCAGATCTGTGATTCGTTTTCTGAATGCGAGGAAAGTGAAACCAAGTGAAATTTATCGGCAAATTTGCGATGTTTACGGACCAAATGCGATGAGTGATTCAATGGTGAGAAAATGGGTCCGACAGTTCAATGACGGACGTACTGATGTGCACGATGAAGAACGAAGTGGGCGTCCATCTTTGGTTACAGAAGAACTGGTTCACGCGATTGATGACAAGATCCAGGAAAATTGAAGGTTTACAATTAGTGCTCTCGCTATGAAATTTCCCCAAATTTCACGATCACTAATGCATGAAATTGTTACCGTAAAACTGAAATTTCGTAAACTTTGCTCACGTTGGGTACCAAAGATTCTTACTGAGCAACACAAAACAAAACGGATGGGTAGTGCACTTCAGTTTTTGACCCGTTATGCTGAAAGCGGCGAAGAATTTCTGACACAGATAGTCACAGGAGATGAAACTTGGGTTTCTTACGACACCCCTGAAAGTAAGCGGCAATCAATGGAATGGAGGCACACTTCATCCCCAGCAAAGGTTAAGCCGAAGCAAATCTTGACACCTCGAAAAATGATGTGCACAGTGTTCTGGGACTGGAAAGGCATCTTACTCATTGATTTCTTACAGCGTGGTCAAACAATCACAGCAGATGCTTATTGCGAGACACTTCGGAAATTGCGCTGCGCAATACAGAATAAGCGCCGAGGATTGCTGTCAAAAGGTGTTGTTTTTCTTCACGACAACGCACGACCACACACTGCAAATGTGACGAAAAACCTCATACAGGGATTTGGCTGGGATGTGTTTGACCATCCTCCGTACAGCCCTGACCTCACTCCTAGCGACTTTCATCTGTTCTTACATCTCAAGTCTTTTCTTGGCGGTCAACACTTCAACAATGACGACGAGCTGAAAGAAACTGTTTCCAACTGGTTGAAGACACAGGCGGCAAATTTCTATGAAGAAGGTATACAAAAACTTGTGCCACGCTATGACACATGCCTGCAAAATTTCGGCAGTTATGTGGAAAAGTAGTTTAAGAGTTGTAGAATTTTGTGCAATAAATAACTTTTCTGTATCTGTACACAATTTAATTTTATTACCAAACGGAACTTACTTTATGGAAGTACCTCGTATGTTATTAAACATGTAGCATTAATATTATGTTTCGTATTAATCATTACAGAGAGAAGTATCTCCTGAATTTCAGGTAGAAGAAATGCAGGAAACTGAGGCCCAGGCAATCGTGCATGGAGGAGACGTTTCCGGAATGTGTTTCACCCAACACTGTTCTGGAGTTGTCATCCCCATGCTCTGAGACATTGCAAGCATTCCATGATTCACTGCCATGCAAAAGGAAAGGAAACAGCAATACCTACAAACAAGATGCAGCTTTAGACACAATTGCCAAATTTTTTGAAAAAAAAATTATGAGCAATATACGCACCTATATGTTGAGCTCCAGCATCATTTGGAACCGCTGCTTCAGACTCAGCCAATATCCCGATATGGATACTCGTATACACATCGAAACGGAACTAGTCAACCTCGTGAACAAAGGATACTACAAAGCCAAGAAGGCAGCAGAGGCACAGCAACAATAAATTAAACAAGAAATTGTAATATTGTAACTCTTTGAAAAAAATTAATTCGAAATATTGGCAATCATTCTTCCTTAGGTGACAGGAAAAGAGGAAAACTAAGATAAAATAAACCTTCCTCTTAGTACATGTAACAATATTACATACCATCCATTAATGTTACTATGTCGTTTTGGCCCACTCCCCTTCAACTGAGTCGACTTGTTCCACCCGACCTACCTGTGTCGAGTCGAGACTAGATCGAGGCAATCTGCGCCCATAAAATGAGACGCAGAGCACCTGAACTTCACTTCGTCTGTGGGCCGCAGCCCAGCCAGAAGGTCTCCACTTGGAGGAGAGTGTTCAACTTCGTCTTCGGGCAGGAGCCCAGCCAGGAGGTCTCCATTGGAAGGAGTGTATTCTAGTTCGACTTTGGGCAGGAGCCCAGAAGGAAGGTCTTCATTTAGAGGAAAGCATTCGAGTTCAGTCATGGGCAGATGCCCAGTGAGAGAAGTTTCCAATCCGGAGAACAGAGCTAATTCGATAGTGTGGCGTGCAGCCTCGAGAAGACTCCCATCCGGGAGACACTAGTTAGAAGTTTTGGACAGTTCCCAACCAAGAAGACAGTGGGAAGAGAAGACTTCAGTTGTGAAGCTCCACAACGAAGCACGTTATTGCCGTAGAGATCCGAAGAGGTCCGGTAATCATTCAGAGGCATCGGAGAAGACATCCCTTGCCGAGAGAGGTGATCCATTTGCCGCAGAGAATTGAAGAGGGCCGGTAATCATTCAGAGGCATCGGAGAAGACATCCCTTGCCAAGAAAGGTGGTCCATTCGCCGCAGAGATCCGGAGAGGCCCGGTGTTCGATTCAAGACGTCATTAGGAGTCTCAATTGCTGTGGAGTTGTCAAGACGTTCCGCCATTTGGAAGTAAACCCCGCAGACCTTCCGAAGATCGATAATTCTAATTTGAGATTATTTGTATTGGAACTTAACCGACTCAACGGTTCTTTAAAATAACAGAGACTTTTGTTGTGTTCAGTCGCACTCCGTACCCCCGCCACTGTACCATCGTGCCCGACACGAAAGCACGGTAGCAATATTACAAATCATTATTCATTGAGGTCATACTGAAATAATTGAAGAATTAGTGATGTATCATTATTTATTGGATAATTGCAAAGTCTCAAAATCTAATAAACAATGATACATCACTCTTTGTTAATATCACTATAAAATTATTTATTATTTATTTATTTACGAATTATTGATGTATTATTATTTATTGGATAATTTCGAAATATTATGATAGAGAAAAGAAGTTTTTCCACAAAAGATGAATTATTGATGAATTCAATAATGTAAATAGTGTATTTGCACCTTCCCTTCCTTTCATTACCCGCATGTTAAGTCTCCTTGTTCTTTAATATTTCTAAGTAATATGTTTTATAGACATCAGTTGACATACTCCTTTATATATTTTACTGTATAGTGTATGGGGACCTGCACCAGTGACCTCGCATGGAGGAGAGAAATATTTTATCTCATTCACTGATGATTATTCAAGAAGAAGTGTTACTGTATACAATGAAATCCAAAGACAAAGCCTTTGAGAAATTCAAACAGGTGCTGAATCTTCTTCCTGGTTTCGCGTTCAGATGTAGCCATAAACTAACAATGGGATGGAATACTGTGCGAGCTACATCTCAGAAGAACTCTGCAGTCTTCACATTAAGCCATAGTTTTCGTTTATGAAGATGACCTCACCATCTTTGCGAAAGATGAAATGACTAAAAGAGAAGTTATCAAAATATTATCAGAAAAATACGATGTCAAAAATCTTAGAGAACTTCGCCAATTCCTTGGAGTAGAATTTGAGAAGGTCAACAATTGCTGGACAGTCCACCAGCCGACCTATATCCAAGAACTTGTTCGCCATTTTGACCTGAAAGAAATAAGATCTGTCCATGTACTATTGGATGGTGGGTGCTTTTGACTGCCCGAAAAGACAACGACTCAAGATTCTAAGATTCTACTAAATACTGATCACTGATTGGAGCCATGATGGAGACCTTCTACAGCGTGTCCTGTTATACACATACACACGCAAGACTCAAGCACTGTTTGCCGACACACCCCAGAGAAGCCAGTGTTAACATTTTATACAAAGAGCTCATGGGCTTCAAATACTGATGGTCGTAAATTTTGGTCTGGCTACATAGGAGTACTATCTGGAATTCCCATTACTTGGCGTGTTCAGAAGCAGCGATGCATTGCATTGTGAACGATGGAAGCAGGTTGATCTGACTTGCCATGACAATCTGCGAAGCCATCTGCCTTAGGGATCCACAAGACTTCTTTTTGAATCGCTCTATTTACTCCAACAAAAGTAAATTGCGCCAATCAGTCTGCAATCACCTTCGCTAAAGATAATAAAGAACACATGCAGACTAAGAAGTTGCAATGTAACACAGGACACAAAAATCTTGTTGCAGGATGTTTCGAACAAACTTATATCTTATGTCTAAATGCTGACAACCTGGCTGATATCTTCATATTTTTTGATAGGGCACTCTGGTCAAGGGTTTCGTGAAGTACCATGCTGCAAATGTTGACTGCCCAACAAGATTAGAAGTCCAGAAGACAGTAATAAGACCACCATTGACTTGATCGGCCTGCTATCGAAAAAGGGGTGGTGTATTAGAATAATTGACTAGATTTTGGCCAGCCGGCCTTTCTCTGTTTAAACAAAAAGACTCTTAGGTAGCAGCACCAGATGGACTGTTGTTTTTGTTACCAACCACCAGATGGACTGTTGTTATTGCTACTAGCAACCATTTAACCAGAAAAATAACAGTCCATACACAGCTAAATAAATCGAACATACTTGTGAAGGGAAAGAACAATCTCACATATCAATACTGACATGTTAATGATTGTATAGATTCTAACATAGAGAATTATAAGGAGAAAATTAAGGAAGGATGTAAAAAGAATAGGCATTAAACATAACATGGACATTAAGAAATTAAAAAAATGTTTCTACATGAAAACACATGGTTGCCAAAAATGCTTGTTGTTCTAAAAATTCATAAAGGAAAAAATGACATATGATGGAAGTCCTATAATTTGTAATAGGTCTAGTATGATAAACATCTTTCACGTTTCAAAATTTATTGCTAACCTATTAGAAAATTATAATCAACAAGCAATAGGATATGTAAAGAACATTATTGACCTATGTCAAAATCTAAAAGGGCTCAATGTTTCACCATAGGATATAATTTTATCTACTGATGTTAAAGATTTATTTACATCTATATCCTTTGAGCTTTTAAGCGAAGCGATAAATGATGGATCATTCCAAAATAGAATTAATTTGTGAAATCTTTAATTAGTCTCTCAAACATAGTCTCTAAGTTCTTAAAAGAACATCAGTATTTTATGGCAAATAATTCAATCCAAAACCAACACCTTGGATTGTTTATGTGTCTTCCATCGTCTGGAGCTTATGCCGATTTAGTAATGCAATTCATAAAAATAAATTTTGTTTTCGTATTCTTCGAAAAATTTATTTTCTATCATGGTACATAGATGACATTCTAATCATAGCAGATCAAAACATGGGAAATGTCATTTTAGAACAATTCAACAGTTTACACCATGACTTGAAATTCTATTGTAAATTGTAAGACGCAAAAAACATGTAACGGTGTAGTTTGTTACCTAAAAGTGAACGGGCAAGAATTTTTTTTCCTTTCTTCAATGTTATATTTGTGTTAAGAACAAATTTAGTATTTTAATATATTTGAATATTTAATGGTTGCTTATGCATTACATTGTCAGTTGTGTACGTATTTCGTAGGCCTACTGCGTAGATTTGTCATTACTGTGAGAGGGGGAGGGGGTAGTCGACGCCATTAAGTCTAGACGTCAACAGTGCGAATATAAAAGGATTTTTAATTCATTATGTTTATTATTTTCTTCAATTAAAGATGGGTTATATGTTAACTTGGGTGCTTGAACAAATTGTTTATGTGGTGCAAAAGCATTACATTTTGAGTAAATATGTGTTATTTTCCTAATTGTCTATTAATATCTTATCTGTGTTAATATTCGAATAATTAATATTGTTTTGATACTACATTATTTAGAAGGACTGTTTCTAAATATTGTTTATTTTATATCGTCTTAAGTGTGAGACAGCTGGATTAATAAATTCTCTGTTTTACTAAAATTCTCAGGGAAATCGAGCGTGGGAAAGATTTCTCTATCATGAAGTGGTCACGTGGTCAAATCAAAACTTTCGATTTCAGCGGAAGTAGGTGTAACGTTGTGGATTATGCGTCACTTAGATGGGGTGATTTAATTTGAAATAATTATGTTTTTCACTCCTTTCTTTTGAATTTAGTTTTTTAATAAAGTTTTTTGATTGAAAATTATATTTGTATTTACATAAAAATGAGTGATAATTTTAAATGGTTTAATTCGTTGTTGTAATGTTGATTTTGGCAGAAATGTGAAAAGTCTTAGTTTTAAGAGGCCTGGTGGTAGAGGCTAGCGACGCCATTAAAACTTAAGCGTCAGCTGTTTTGAGATTAATGTCATTGGAAGTTTAGAAATGTGAGTTTGTCTATTAAAGACAGGTTATACGTTTACTGGAGGAGTTAAGTAAATTGTTTGTTTGGAGTAAATACTTTGGTATTAAGAAAATATATAGTTTCTGCTTGGATATTTCACTAACATTTTATTTGTGTGTTTAAATAAGTTTTAAGGGTGTTATTAAATCTTGAGATTTATAGTAAGAATCAAGGAGGTGAATTTCAAGTGATTTAGTGTATAATTTAGCTTAAATCAGTGTGGTTTAAAATATGTTTCCATATTTGATAATTTTCTTATGGGAACGGAATCAAGCCATGGGAGCAAAACACGGAAGTGAAAGATAGTCACGTGTCCCTTTAGAACTTTCTAGAAGGGGAAGTGACGTGGAGGTGAACCGTGTGTGAAAGGTCAGCGGAGGTCACATGACCCCATTGAACTGGTTTGATTGGGTGAAAAACCCCAAAGGTTAATTTCTAGTGCAAAGATAACTTAGGAATTAGAGTGATCGAGTGAGCGGACGCCCCCTGGGGTGCTCTCCAGTCCGCCGGACGGAGAGGCCATCTCGCCGGCGAAAAGTACAACGCTTCGGTGAGGTCGAACGAAGGGGTGCCGTGCAGCCGAAAAGGAAAGGCGTCGAGGAAAGGTCAGCGACCGCAGTGCCTAGTGCCGGGGACAGCCCAGTAAACCTACTAGAATTTCGACATCAGTAAGTAGCCGACCATTTGAACGGTTTGTCCGGGGAATAAGAACATTCTCGGCCAATCTAAGTTTATCCCAGATTGTGAAAAGAAGCACGCAGTGTCCACCGAGGGAGACGCTACCGTGACAGCCAGCCGGCTTCCGTGAAATCTGGCGAGAAGGGAACGCCGTCGTGAGAGGTGTATCCGGTGTATATTTGTGAAAACGTTCACAGAGGTGAACAGACTTTCGAAAAATCACGAAAGAAAAACCTTTTGAACTTTTAAAGGAAAAGGAAAAGTGCCGAACTGGGAACTTTCACTTAGTGAACTTTACTTATCAATACATATTACACAAATAGATTAAAATAATTTGCTAATATATTAACCTTTTAAGTGTTTGAATTTTACATGGAGGGTTAGAGGAAAATCATTCGGAGGGAGAATTCATTTATCTTAAGGGGATGTATCAGATAGTATTAGACAAGAGACGTCTCTGGGTAGTTGTTCACGTCGTTTAATATTAATTTGTGAACAAAAGTTAATAGAGTAATATTTTGGGAAAATGTAAAATCCAATGAGTGTTTTGTATTTATCTACAGGTTGAGATTTACATTGAAATGCTTTAAGTTACAGAAAGTGTTACAATTGATATTTGTATTTTTAAAAGAGAGAAAGAAGTGAAGGTTAAATAAATAAAGTATGTGTTTTAATTAATCATTTATTTTGTGGTTTATTGAAACTATTTAATTTTTTCAATTTAAACTAGAGTAGATTAAGAATTAAAATATCTCTGAAGAGTGTGTTTGTTCTCAGTTTAGGAGTATACATCCAGTGGAGATCTGTTCTCCTCGAGTTAAGATTAATGCTTACAAGTTAGGGAGTGTCATTTTTCGTTAAGGGATTTGTTGGGGAAGGTGTCAGTAGTATTTAGTTCTTCTTTCTAGTTTCGGGCCCAGCGCTAGGAGAAAACAGCATTATCTACGACACCGAATAATTAACGTCCGATTCTATATATTTCAGGTGGTGAGGTGTGGACCCCAAAGAACCCCAAATCCCCAACGCTACATAGGGGAGTTTAGTGCCGTGTGCAAGCTGGGGTCAAGGAGGTCACGTGAACCCCTTGAACCACACTCATTGGTAAACAAGGAGCAAAGGTCAAGTTTTTGATGGAAAATCCGTCGAAACAGGCAGTTGGAAAAAATATGCCAAAGAGAACGATTCTGTCTGCTCAGGAGAACAGACGTGTTAAGTTATGCTGTGATTTTTCTTCGAACTTCGACACCATGGCGGGAAGATGTTTTCCCGGTGTAAACCGTTGGAAGCAACAGCATGGTTAGAGAAAAAGGTGCAATGAATCGATTGTGACCGTTCGTGGGCCGTCCGAAGGGAGACAGTTCCAGCCAAGGCCGTGTGAAGCGATGCGAAGCCGAGGGAAGGAAGGTCAATGGCCGACCGTTACAACCGTCCAAGACCGTCTGTACTACGAGAACTTCGGACAATTTGTAAGTAACAATACTTTAATTCATACTCGAGGGAATGGATGTCAGCTTCCCGAGTATTAATAGTTTTGCAGGGCGGAAAAGGAACAATAACATTGAAAATAATATTTCTGCAGTTCAGGCGAGCCGAAAAGTCCGGAGAATCCTTGAGGGAGCCAGCCGACGTTAGGGCTGACGAGGCCGGGAGAGACCACGGACGCCCGTCCACTAATCATACCAGGTGATAGCCTTTAATTCGATATGTGTGTGTTTTATCGTGCACAAAGTGTGCGAGGTTAATTGGGACAATAGTTGCTAATGGAAAAAACTACAGCGTAACAAGGGGTTGTGCAGTTGACCTGAAGTTGAACATTACAAACTAAAACTTCAGACAACAACTGAACATTGAAAACCTTCTTTGAACATTAATAAGTGTTCAACATTTCATATATAAAGAAATTTTATAATTCCTTAATTTATAAAAAGGACAATGTCACATTTTAATACTGTATCATTTATTTTCAATTAATATGTTTAACAAAAGTCTTTAGGATAAAATTGTTATTTATTACATTTTTGATATCATTGATATGTGGATTTGTCTTAGATCAAATGCAACATAATTAAATGTTTGTTTTTAGATCTGTTTATTATAGGAGTGTTTAACTAGGTGTTACAAAGTTCAAATACAGGGGTTTCATTTGGTTAGTTAATCGATGAGACGTCTCTTTTATTTCAGGTTTAGGATAAAGGGGGGGATTAACGATTAGGCAAGAATTGGGTGGATCATCTGTTTAATCTATGTTGTGTTTAGAAGTGATAACGTTAAAAGATAGAAATTATTGGATATAAGAAAAGTTGACGATCATATTTCTTTTTTTTTACATACTTATTAAAAGATTTTGCTTGTTCTAATATATGAATAAAGAAGAGTGTTTTGTTTTAACCAACAAAGTTTGTCTGTTCACTTAATTAAACCTTAAGCTGAATATATTGAACATTTAATAATATTTAATTATTAAATTGCATTTTAAGATACATCCAGTGGGGATTACAATCTTTGATAGTTGTTTTAGCATTATTTAGATTATAAGGTTGTCATTATAGGGGAGTCTGTGTGGGAAACGTTTGATTATTTACATGGTTTTAGTTATTTATTTGATTTCAATATGGGCCCAGCATCAAATGAAAACAGTAAACCACTCACCAAATGTCTTTAATGAGAGCTGATTATATCATGGTCTGACGCTAAGACCAGATTTCGGCGACGAAGCGAAAGAGCGATCGACCCGCCGAGGAGTAATAGCCCAGTCGGGACTTGGTAATTTTGGTAGCAGGGCATTGGTGCTCGCATTTTCATGTTTTCATATTTTTTCTTTTACTTTCATTTAAGTGATGAGACTACACGTCACATAGGTGGTGAACAGAGCGTGGTTTTCGATAGATATTACACAGTAGTGCCTCTGTTTAATTACAATAAGTTTTGATAACGCATCCACTGACCTCTTTGTTCTTTTGTTAGCTTCCGTTGTTCTTTGTTGAATCCAAAATGGCGGAAAGGCGCGAAATAAGTTTAGGGCTGTTAAATGGATTAGTGTTTGGCAGATGGAAAATTGAGCAAATTTTAATGTCAGGACTAGATCTATTAGTAGAATTAGGAGAGGAGAAAATAGAAGGCTCCATTATAGAAAAAAGAAAGAAAGTAGAAACATTACTAGAAAAAGTAAATAACTCTAGAGAAAAAGAATTATTAGGAGGAATAGGATGGGACGAAATTAGCAAAGCTGATTCAACTGACCCATTGGTGGTAGCTCATGTATTAAAAGGAGAGAAGGAAAAGCATTAGAGCGTTGGGGACAGATAAAGTAGAATCGGAAAAGCCTAACAATAGTGAAGCGATAGGAACGAAACAAAGTTTAGATTTACAGAAGTTTAAGAAGGTGATGTACTTCAAGGACCGACTCTCTTTGTTTGGAGAAATTAAGTTTTCTGGGATGGCGGATGGCTCAATCCGTGAATTCCTATTTTGCGTAAATCGGGTTGCCAAATTACATGATATTGGTTTTCCTGAATTAAAAGAAATATTAATTAGAATGGTTCACATAAGAGTTGCTCCATGGTTTTTCGAAAAACTACCTAGGTGGAAATCGTGGGACGAATTGCAGAGAGATTGTGTAAAAGCTTATTTACCTGACTTACTTGTGGGAGAAGAATACGAACTGTTGAAAAACTTAAGACAGGCAAAAGGGGAAATAATGGAGGTGTTTTTGAGTCGTATTAGACAAAAGGCAGAAATGCTGCGATTTGAGATAGATGAACGTGAAACAGTGAGAATAGCGTTCCGCGGTATGCTCCCCCAATATAAAAGTTATATATATTTAGATAAATGCAAAAGTACAGGTGACTTTCTTAAGTACGCCAAAAGAGCGGAATCCAATTCAGATTTCTGTAGTTCGCATCAGGCGAAAACTAACATGGCCGCTGAGGCGTGGAAAGCAGATGACTCAGAGGGGTCAAAGAACGCACGGCGAGGGAGAGTAAGGGACCAATCTAGTCAAACAGGAGACGTATATTGTTTCAGGTGTGGGCGTCGGGGCATATACGCCACGAATTGCCATTGTAGATTTCGTAGTAATCCAGGAAACGGGAGGGGGTCCGATTCTGTCCGGGAGAGGAGGACCCATTAACTTTTCCCTTTAACATTAATGATTGGTGGAGTGATAGAGTGGAGTGCGAAAGTGTTGTTGGCGGTGTACAACGTCAACACGCGTTTCGATTTAGTGGAGTTGGAATTAATAACGAAATAATTGGGGAGGACGCTCCTTATGTTTCGATTAAGCTGCAGGGAGGTAAAGTGATAAAATGTCAATTAGACACAGGTGCTGACTATTGTTGTCTTAGTGACAAACAAGAAAGTTATTTGATAGACAATGGGTTTGAATTTTATTATAGAAACACATAAACTTTATCGGTAAACTGACTGCTTCCGTCAGCCAAAATTACTTCTATCATTCGTAGCTCGTTGATCCTTAACAATGAAAGGGGAGAAATGGAGGATGAAACTGATTTTGTATTCGAAGCCATTATTATTCCAGGGTGTACAGGAGATGGTTTGATAGGGTTATCAGCGCTGCATGACTATGAGTTCAATATATCGTTTAGGAGAGGGAAAACAGATATTAGAATAGGAAATAAATGCTTTGTGAACATGGTAAAGTCTTTAGGAAAAGGGGAAAGCAACAGAGAGGAATTGATAAGGACAGTAAATCTTAAGAGGGAAAATACAGTTGAGTCTAATGAGAAGTATAAGGGATACACTCATCACATAGATACGGGAGATCACCCGCCAGTGAAACGAAAACCTTATAGTTTTTCTCCCAACGAATTTTGAATAAAGCTGAATCTCCGTGGAGTCTGCCGTTTTTCCTGAGGCGATGTAAGGGGAAGGAACCGAGGTTCATAATAGATGCCCGGGAACTAAACGCGCTAACGAAAGGTATTTCTTATTTCACCCCCAACATAAAGGAAATTATTAGACAAATTTAACGGTGCAAAGGTTTTTTCAGTAATTGACCTTAAGAAGGCTTACTGGCAAATTCCGTTAGATGAAGAGTCGAGAAAGAAA
The DNA here is from genome assembly GCA_023159025.1 of Thereuonema tuberculata. Classification (NCBI taxonomy): domain Eukaryota; kingdom Metazoa; phylum Arthropoda; class Chilopoda; order Scutigeromorpha; family Scutigeridae; genus Thereuonema; species Thereuonema tuberculata. The sequence goes on from JAFIDM010014770.1 coordinate 81,847, forward strand.
GTTGCATTTTCTGTTTATGGGTTAGGTACCTATTGCTACAACGTAGTAGCGTTCGGACTAAAGAATGGGTCCGCTTGTCTTAACAAAGTGTTAGACGATGTTTTAGGCGCCGAATGGCAGCCTTTTGTAGTACGCTACATGGACGATTTGATGGTGGCTACGCCTGACTGGGATTCGCATATCGAGGTCGTTGGGGCACTGATTGACAAGTTAAGTAGCGTAAATCTATGTATTAATTACGACAAAAGTGAGTTTGGTAAAGAAAGTGTGGAGTTTTTGGGGTTCAGGATAGATAAGGAGGGAATTAAACCCTCACCGGAGCGGATTAAACCGATTGCGGATTATCCGGTTCCACGCACTCCCAAACAACTAAAGAGATTTATGGGGATGGTATCTTATTATCGTGAATTCATTCCTCAGGTGAGTTTAGTGAACGAGCCTCTACGGCGATTGTTGAAAAAGAAGGAAAAATGGGTGTGGGGTGAGGAGCAGCAGGCGGCGTTTATTTATTTGATTTCAATATGGGCCCAGCATCAAATGAAAACAGCGTCAGACCATGATATGATCAACTCTCATTAAAGACATTTGGTGAGTGGTTTACTAAGACCAGATTTCGGCGATGAAGCAAAAGAGCGATCGACCCGCCGAGGAGTAATAGCTTAGCCGAGACTTGGTAATTTTGGTAGCAGGGCATTGGTGCTCGCATTTTCATGTTTTCATATTTTTTCTTTTATTTTCATTTAAGTGATGAGACTACATGTCACAAACATATCTACAGTTCTTAGGGCTTGGTTTCTGTATGGTCTTCATTATTAATTAGTAAAACTGTTGAATAAAAAATACATAATATAGAAATGGGGGATAATATATATATACTTTCAGAGCAAGCACGCATCAAGGTAAAGAAACAAAAGCGTTGATAATTAAAAACTTTAAAATAATTTATTACTAGAGTTCATAACCTTTATGAAAGGAAAAATTGACTTTACAATAATTTATGATATAAGAGCAATAACATTTGTTATCATATATTAACTAAGTTCATCTGTAACTAATCCCTAATGGTACCATCTATAAAACCTTGCATGTATCAGTTTACATGTAAATATGAAAATATGAAATACTCAATAATTACAAATTATTAATGAACTTTAACCTTGATGATTATTCTTAATCCAAGAATAATAATATGTAGTACAAAAAACATAGTATTATATATCTCAACTTCAAATGTCACTTTTGACATTAATACTACACCTTAAATTCAAAATATTAAACTAATGACTTCCTATGTAAATATTAACAAGTAACCTACAAGGATACTTAATTTCAGAATATAATGGTTTTTACATCTAAGTCATATCTGTCATTAATGTACTATTTCATTCTTAGAAGAAACTAAAGTTAGATCACTCAATAATGGTTTTTCCTCTACGTGGAAAAATTAATCTTTGCTCCTTTAATAATGTTACTTGTATAGTTCGGTCTTGTTATAAATCATCAATCCCTTGGTTACTCGATTCATAAAATAAAGGAAACTGTACTTACATATCTTGACTCTCGATGATAACTCGTCTCGAAAACACTATACACATAATTGATACTTTACTATCAACTATCAGTTGATATTTATAATTAACTCTAGATAACCAAACAAGCAATAATTAGTTTCACTAATTCACACACAAATATGCTTAATCACTTGTATGAAATCAGTTCGGATCCCTTTGATCCAGTGGCACTAATTTCTCTTCTGCTTCATAAACCTAAGCCTATTTAAACGTTCGATCTTCGGAACTCTTCGCATGGGGATTTCCGTCGAATTCTTCCTTTAATCGATCCTCTCAGCAACCAGAAAATAAATACTTTCATTCGTCATTGCTATGTCTTCTTATCCTGGATTTCTCAATTATTTATTACGGTTCTGTTCGGGTTTAAATCTGCACTTTCCATGGAAGACGTCAGTTGATCATTTGTCTAGGAGGGCCTCAGAAGAATAATAAATATTTCTTATTTACTTCCGTCATCTGCAAACATAATATTTCCTACTTTTAGTTTTGGCAGCGACATTCCTTCTTCAAAGCTCCCGCTCTCCTTTATCTGTCAACGTCGAGATATACCAGGCATTATTATCTCCGTTCAAATCGAACAATCTGCTACAGGTTTCGTCATTACGCCATCTTGTCCGTTGTCATACCGCACACATTAATCCCGCAGAAAACTAGTAAATAATCTTTAACTAAAAATTTTCTTTTCAAGCACGATAATCACAATATATATCATCACAAAAATTAAACTTCAATTAATTAAATATAAATATTAATATAACTTATATTTAATTTAATATATACATCAGCAAAAACATCTATCAAAAACCTAGAGGCTTCAAAATTAGTAATAAATCGGCAACACCCATACACGTTAAAAAGAATCTTATACAGATGATGACACTTAAAGGTTTTAAAACTTGTTCTACTGAAACAATGTTCCTCGAATATATTGAAAAGATAAAAGAACGGTTCTTACACGGTTTTTTTCATAAAGGATTGAGGATATTCACTATTAGTAATAGTATTGATAAAATTTACAATGCTCCTGACAACCAAAACAATGTAAGAAGATAATGATAGCATATCCATATCATCCTATTTTGTATAAAAAAAAACAAAATAAAAAAAAAAATTTTTCCATACAGATATTGGAGTTTCTTTTTATCTTAAATTACAAATTGTGAGAAAACAAATAATTTCTAAAGCTACAGAAATTAACAAGTTTATTATTATTATTTCTGTAGATATGTTTAAGTTGGCGTCGTGCCAATGTATTGTTGTGGCACACACTCACCATCTCTTTCGTCATGCTTGACACTTGTTGATTGTTGCAGGTAACGTATTGTTGAATTGTTCTTTTTGTTTTTACGGTTGCTAGGCTGCAATGAGTTTGATGTGTGTTTTAATAGAAAAATAAACTTATAAAAGGATCTGACTATTAACGCAAGCTTACAGATCAAGCAACCTATATATTAGGTTAAGTTGTTAAGCCAAATCATAAATTTTTATGGCTGCTGAATCTGTATGTTGTTTTTGTTTTAACTAATTCTCATGATAACTGCTTTTGAGAATTAGGTGGCTAGCATCAATGATTATGAGATTAGGCTTAATCGTTGCGTCGTCTTTGAGTCCATGTCAGCCATGTTGGATACATTCAGCGAAAGGAAAAAGGATCCCATAAAAGGCAAGAGTGCATATAACCAGATTAATGTCTACCAGGCATTGGAGAAATTACATTGTGTGCAACGTTAGAAGAAAAACTGTAAGTGACTTTTATTCTTTATCCAGTTTCTTTGTAAAGGAAGATCGAACGCGATCACATCTAGTTTAAAGAAATAATTTCACAGACTCCTACAAGAAAGAAAAAATACTCTTTCAGTTGACACATTACAAAGAAATATATATTTGTTGACACATGTAATGAATACTTGATCACTACAAATAATGCTAAAACTAATCTTTGCATTAATGTCTCGAATATATCTTCAAATAGAAATATTACATTAAATAAATGTGTGATTATTTTAAAGATTATTTGA
>JAFIDM010014770.1:89758-110369 GCA_023159025.1 Thereuonema tuberculata
GAAATATTACATTAAATAAATGTGTGATTATTTTAAAGATTATTTGAGTATGCCTTAGTTTATTGAATAGTCATTTTGAGGAAGGTAAACTATTGATAACTATTTATCTGATTTGCTGTTAGTACATGCACGAATTAAGAATTATATGTACGTTTAGTTATTGGAGCAATTTATATTGCATTACCTTTTATTAATGACAGTAAATTTATTAAACAATTTATTTGTTGATACTCAAGTATTGTGGTTTTATGGTTCATTTTAAGATAAATCTGATAGTGACACTTATTACCTAAATTCTTATCATCCTAATATTTTAAGTACTCTGCTAGACAACTTATATTACTACAGTTGTTATTAATTATATATCAATTTATTATAATAATACTTTTCAAAACTGATATATCCCCCAATAAAACAGAACCACTACTCAGTAAAGCAAACGGGATGTATATATATCTTTTGAAGTGTTTAAACAACCCATTTTTACATAGGTAGTAGTGGGCAACAATTGAAAAATCGTTTGTAAAGACATTTGAAGCTTGTGTATTCCCCGTTCTATTGCAACTTTTATGTCTGCCAGCATATTATGAACAGGGACGTAATGGAAATTTTGAGCAATTTACAGTTTTGAATAAACATCACGATAAAATAATAAGGAAAACCATAAATCATATACGAATAAAGTATGATTCTTATATTTATGTTCGGAGCCTGTATGTTGTAAGGATTCAATAAATTAATAATTTCAGATTTAATTAATATAAACTGAAAAAGAAAAAAGAAATTAAGTGAACCTCCTTTTAGAAAAATAAAACCCCAGATGGCAATAGTTGATTGTCAATTTCATTCCTTCTAAGGAGCTGTGACGTATCTTGGGGAGCAAGGATAGTTGATGCGCAATATAAAGGGTTATTTGCTAAGCCTCTCTGCTATCAAAGACAACCCGGCCTTCTCGCGGTGCTCCCTGTTACCACTAAACGGGCTCTGTCAACATTTGGGATTGGCGCCCCCTTGGGTATATCCAGCCTATACAGCTTCCATGGATCGCCGTATCCATTCCAGGGCTAAACAACATCGGTTGTCTAACAACTCTTGCCCAGGACCGAAGACATCGAATTTCCTTGGAAGTCGCCTATACCCATGTTGGGTGATGAGGCGTCAAGTCAAGTCAAGTCCTGTGTCATGGGAGAAGCCATAAATAAAACTATTTTATTGGTTATTAATAATAATTTAATCTAATTTCACATAGGGTCGATTTTAAAATGAGTATTAAGGTTGACAAGGGAACTCGTAAAGAATTCCGAAAAAGCTTCCCGATGAGTTTTTTGAAAATAAACACACAAATTAAAATACATAGATCATACATAAATTTAATCTCCACAAAACAGGAAAAGATGGCAGAAACTCTTTACGTTCAACTCTCTGTACAACAGAGATGGAAAGGGAAAAGCTCGTAAGGACAAATCTCGAGTTTTCTAATGGATTACCCCTTGGGAAAGTCCTTTTGGAAGAAGGAGAACGTTTGTTTTTTTGTTAGACACAGGCTCAAATATGAACCTCGTGGATAACGGAATCAGAATGGCTGAAGTAAAAAACAAAGCTAGTATTAATATTAGATCTTTTCACGAAGAAGAGTTACAGCATTCTTCAAAAGGAACCTTGAATCTACGCATTAAGGATGTCAAAATCAATATTCCTTGCGTTTCTGCAAACTTTAATTGCAGTAAATTCAGTGGGATACTACTAGGCAGGCCATTTTTTGCAAAACATCACATCTCTATTGACTTTGGAATCCTAAACTGGAGACAATTCTGATGAAAGGAGGAGGAAAAAGGGATTTCTAATCATATCTTGTCTGGAGAAAGTAATGTGTCAGTCATACGGAGTGGAGGTGTTGCTACATGGTTTGCTACAGTTTGCTACATGGAACAACGGCTGTCTATGGACAGACAATAAACGTCAGACAGTATCCCATTCCTACTATTCACCTACCAAACCTGAGAGAAAAGTTGAATAATTATTGAAATCAAGGATCGTTGTGCCTAGTACTTCAGTCGAATTTGTCAGTCAGATTTAGACACAATAAGTACAGTGGTGCCTCGCATAACGAACGCCTCGCACAGCGAACGCTGCACACAACGAACTTCCTTTTCGTTCATTTCACGATTCACACAACGAACAATGCTTCACACAACGAAGTCGCCCACTTCACACGATCACTGCCGATTTATTGCATCCTTCCGCGCAGGCAGTCGTTAGTCACTGAGCAGTACGCTTAACTTACGCACGTGTTGCAGCAATCGTTCATCATTACAACGAAGTCGCCCGATCTTCTACGATCACTGCCGATTAATTGCATCCTCCCGCGCAGGCAGTCGTTAGACTCGTTAGTCACTGCGTAGTACGCTTAACTTACGCACGTGTCGCAGCAATCGTTCTTCATTACGAATTAAATCGCACACGTATCACGGCAGTCGTCCTTTTAAGATAAACTCAACATTTATTTTATATGATGGGTTCTAAAAAAAGCAGGAAGGTGATTTCTCTTGAAATGAAACAGGAAATAATTAGAAGGAGTGAATGTGGGGTAAAACAGTGTGACCTCGTCAAAGAGTTTGGCCTCAACAAGACCACCATTTTCACCATTTTGACAAACAAGGATGCAATAAAATCAGCCAAAGTAGCCAAAGGAGTATCAAAACTATTTAATGAAAAACATAGATCTTCAATCCACGAGGAAATGGAGAGGCTATTAGCGATTTGGATTAAGGACAGGCAGGTGAAAGGTGACGTAACAACCCAAGATATTATCTGTCACAAGGCCAAGATGATTTATGAAGATCTAAAGAAAAACATCCCTGGAAGTAGCAGCAATCAAGATAATAAAGAAGATTTCAAAGCCAGCAGGGGGTGGTTTTTTAGATTTAAGAAAAGGTATGGAATCCACAGCGTTAATATGCATGGTGAGGCTGGCAGTGCGGATAAAAAAGAAGCAGAAAAGTTCTCTATTTATTTTCAAAAATTTATTATGGATGAAGGATACTGCCCACAACAAGTGTTCAATGCCGATGAAACGGGTCTTTTCTGGAAAAGAATGCCGAGCAGAACCTTCATTACAAAAGAAGAGAAGAAATTGCCAGGACACAAAGCCATGAAGGACAGACTTACCCTTATGATTTCGTCTAATGCCAGCGGAGACCTCAAGATCAAACCTCTATTGGTTTATCACTCTGGACTTATCAACGTTATTTTTCTTAAAAATTCTTGGATTTTCAAATTGCCCGTCCATTGGAAGTCCAATCAAAAAGCCTGGGTGACCCAAGTTATCTTCAACGAATGGATTCTGGAAACCTTTGCTCCTGCCGTGAAGAAATTCTTGTTGGAAAAAGAACTGCCGCTCAAAGCCCTTCTGATACTTGACAATGCCCCTTCTCACCCAAAAGACCTAGAAGAAATATTGCAGGAAAATTATCCTTTTATCAAGGTGCAGTATTTGCCACCAAACACCACATCCATTCTCCAGCCAATGGATCAGCAAGTTATTGCGAACTTTAAAAAACTCTACACTAGAGCCCTCTTTAATAAGGTGTTTGAAGAATGCGAGTTTGGTGGAGACAATATGACTATCCGAATGTTTTGGAAGGAGAAATTTGATATCCTTTTGGCAATACGACTTATACAGAAGGCCTGGGAAGAAGTGTCACAAAGGACCCTCATTTCTGCTTGGAAGATGCTTGTGCCTTCGTGGATTCAGGAAGAAGCAGTAGTTGATGACACAGAAGTGGTGGATGACATCATCACAGTGGCCCAAAGGTTGGAATTAGAGGTAGAGGAGCTTATTGAGGAACACAAAGAAGAGCTGACAACTGAAGAGCTCCAAACACTTCTGGCCCAACAACAGGACAATGCTCAAAGGGAAGCGTCATCTGATAACGAGGAGCAACAATCAAACAATCAACCAATTCCAACTGCTGACATCAAGAACATCCTGGTCAAATGGAAAGCAGTTCAGGAGTTTACCAATGCCCACTATCCGGATTCCGCTGAAGCAAACAGGATCAACGACCTGTACTCCGATACTCTTGTCCGTTATTTCCGGCAGATGTTGAAGAAAAGAGAGAAACAAACGACTTTGGACAGGTTTTTCACTGCACCATCGGCCAAAAAGCGGAAAATGGATGAAGATGTGCAAGATTCGATTATTTCTTAAAATTAAAAAATGTGTGTTTTTTTCATTATGTTTTTAGATGTATCTAAATAAAAATAATAACAAAAAATTTATCTTTTTTTTATGTCATCTTACCATATTTTATGCTACAGAACGAATTATTTTTTTTAACATGTATTGTTATGGGAAAACGCGTTTCACATAACGAACTTTTCGCATAACGAACTTGCTCCTGGAACGAATTAAGTTCGTTGTGTGAGGCACCACTGTATAGGGAAATTCCAAGGTTTCAAATTCTGGGAATTGGAAAATCTTCAGGTTTTATAATCGAATTAACTTTCCTCAGATCTTTGATGTTTCTCTACCATTGATCGGATTTCAGGATTTTTTCAGGTAGCTTTGCATCCCTCAAGCGTGGGAATTTTTGCCTTTAGTATGCCTTTTGGAAAGTTTTCCTTTACACACCTGGCACAAAGTAGTAAAAATGCTCCCATTGTTTTCCAGAGTCTGATGAATGTCGTTTTGGAAGGTTACCTGGGTAAATTTGTTATTTTCCAGGATTTGCTCATTTTCTCCAAAGATGCCGCTGATCATCTAAATCATCTTCAGCTAATTATGGAAAGATTAGATAATTTTAATCTGGCGTGCAAACCTAGTAAATGCAATTTCTTTAGGAAAGAAGTAAAATTTTTTGGCCACATTATTTCGGCAGATGGTCCTGATCCGGAAGTGTCCGGAAAGATTTTGGCTCCTTCCACCGTGAAGCAGCTCATTCTGGGAACATTTGGGTTTTATCGCCAATTGTTGCGGAATTTAGTCGCTCAGCTGAGCCGCTTTTTGACTTAACAAACAAGGGAGGAAAATTCAGATGGGAAAATAAGCATCAGGCGGCATTCAAAAGATTGAAGAAAGCACTTTTGAGTCGGGAAGTGTTGATCTGGATTTTAGCAAAGATTTTGCCATTCATTGTGATGCTTCAGATGGAGCTACTGAAGGAGTTTTTTTGCAGGAATTCAAAGAAGGAATCAGACCCATAAGTTACTGAAGCTGTAGACTGAATAAGGCGGGGGGAAATTACTCAGCCAACAATTCCTTCTCTATAGTAATTATTTACTCTTTAGAGCAATTCAGATCACTTATTTATAGTCGTCAAATCATTTTATGGTCAGACCACAAACCCCTTTCCTTCCTGAATTCTGTAAAGGATAAAAATTCAAGGTTACTGAGATGGACCAGATAGAGTATCTGAATATAATGTGCAAGTTAATCATATAAAAGGAAGTCAGAATTGCCTTGCAGACTTGCTTTCTAGTACCGAAATGAATTTTCTGGTTGAACTTGAAAAGTTCGAGCTCCTTTTCCTTTCTTTTATCAGAAAGGAGGATATTTTTCTTACAAAACGACTTCAGAAAGAAAAGCGAAAAAGTACTATTGGCGAACTCTTCATCAAGATATGAGGAGCCATGTGTATCAATGTAGCATGTGTCAGTTTTACGAAGGATCTATCCTTCAATCAAAGTTGCAAGGCCTCCCAAAGGTTACTTATTCCTTTCAACGCGTCTCAGATGTTGTTGCCAGGGAGTTTGGCATCGCCCACAGCGTTGTTTCACGGCTGTGGAAAGCATTTACAACAACTGGAATGTGCAGCAGGCGTCACGGGGGAGGTCGTATTAGAAGTACGACTCCTGTAGAACACAGGTACATTGCCCTAAAGGCAAAACGGAAATGGCGCACAACAGTTCAGCAAGTGCCAAATGCGTTTCTTGCTGCCACAGGAAGGCGGATCTCCCGAAAAACTGTATCCAGACGTTTAGAACAAGGAGGACTACATGCCCGCAGACCAGTTGTGTGTGTCTGATTGTCCAGACTGCACTGTACCGCCAGTTTGCAATGGTGTCGTTAGCATTGCAATTCGACCAAAGAGGAATGGGCTTCCGTACTAGTCTCGGATGAGAGTAGGTCTAGTCTGTCATCAGACTATAGACGCCAACTGGTCTGGCGTGAGAGTCATACTGCGTATCGTCCAGAAAATATCCAGGAAAGGGACCAAATCCGACTTGCAATATGATGGTATGGGCCATGTTAAGTGTTGTTTTGAATTTGCTCACTAGGTGATATGTTTTGATTTAGTTTTTTGAATCCAGAGGGTGTATATGTCAACATGATGAAGTAAAAGAAAGTCAGTGAGTTTAAAAAAAAATTGTGAGTGTATTACAGTTTATTTAGCTAAGCAATTTATTCATTTTCAGCGTCAGTGAACAAACTAATATAAAAAACATATTTTTAGTCCGTCGAGGCAAATTCTAGAAATATATCATAATTCATCATCAAATTGAATGTTTCGTTGTGTATTCATAAGCCTAACTATTGTTGTTGTTGCTAAGAAGAATTTACAAGAAGGCCTAATATTATTAGTAAAAAGATGAGTGAAACAGAACTTCATAATCTGTTTAGAGATTGAGGGCAATCAAAGGAAGGATTTCTAGAATAAATAGACTACATCGCTCAACACCGTTACGCCCTGAAAACAAATGACGTCAATTACAACACCGTTTCTCACTCGCAACAAGCCAATCACTGCATTGACCTCGACCGATGCACCATCATATGTAAAGAAAACAACCTTTTCTTGAGAAAATGTAAAGAGACTTTTCACATTCTAACAGATCCAGATTGTTACAATCAATGCCTATCATCAGTGCAACACATGGAACAATATGGGTTAAAAAAGCGCAAAAAGAAAAAACCAGCCTCACCCACGAACCAGCAACATCCCAACGACAGAGACAAGGACAACTCAGCAAACCCGTCCCCCAAACAAACAGTGGACCCTCCCACTCACCCCCATCTCCGAGCCACCCGAGCTGATCCGCGCCTGTGCGCCAGAGCGGGCATCAGTTACAGGAAGCATTTTTTAAATTAAATTCGTCAAGCCAGGTTGGCTTGACGAAGGGCATATAAATTTTTGCGCGAAACTAGTTGGCTTATTATGTTATAATTTTGCTTTGATTAACTCTTCCAACAAGTGCGACGGCATCACAACCGCTAAATAGACTACATATTAAAAGAATGCTTTGGAAAGTTCAGAGAATACAATTCAAGGTTAGATTTATTCAATAGTTCTTGGACTGAATATAATGATATAAGAGTAATCATGAGAAAGGGCATTGATGCTCAAATTGCCGAACATTGAACAAGAATTTGAAGAAGTAGTGGAAAACAAATAGTGTCACAAAAGTGGTCTATAGAAACTTTTAGATGATTTTCAAAGTAATTGTCGTAATGCAAGTATAAATCTGAATACTTCTAAAATGAAGCCAGATATTAAATTTCCAAGGATGGATTTGCCATCATTTTCTGGTGATTTCCTTGAAGAAATGGCATTCAAGGACTTATTTACGACAATATATTGTGCATAATAATCAGAAGATTAAATAATGAAGTTTCTGAGAATTGCTAAAGAACTCTTTAAAGGGTGAGGACGGCATCTTTTGACAGAAAGATATCAGAATGATAGACAAATAATTATCTGTCATATTAATAAGTTATTTACCCAATCATCATTAAATAATGAATCACCTGGTGGTCTCCCAGGATTGTTACACACAACTGTAAAGCATGTTCGAGCATTACAAGTGTTAAATTTACCAGCTAACAATTGGGATCATACATTGGTATCTTTAGTGAGTGAGCGAATGGATCGTGAATCTCGAAAACAGTGGGAGTCACCTTTATCCAACAATTGTGTTTGAACAATTGAACCCTGTGGATCTGAAGTAAAGGAAAAAATATTATATGAATTATTATTAAAATCGTGCTTGAACATTATATTGTATTGTTTATTAGAGGTGAAGAAATTAAAAAAAAAAGAAATCTTTGGTTGTTTACAAATAACGACGTCATTCATGAATGTAGTAAAGTGACATGCGCAGTGACGTGATATGTGTATTCGAATAAAAAAATGGCAGCGAGCGGCGTGACCGGCGATGTGTCTCTGCCGATAAAGTTTTTCAACAAACTAAGGATGACTTAAGCGAATGTACATCTTTCATTTTAAGCTGAAGAAGAAGAGACGTGTTATATCTCTTCGAAAATTTCTTTGAATAAATGTAAGTTTTATCGCATTTATTTATGTGAGTATGTTGTGAATGTACATCTTGCCAGTCCATGAGTTTTTAGTGTGCATCATGGAAGAAGGCTACAAAGAACGTCAATTCTTCATTGATGCTAAATTCGACAAATGGATGCCGATTCTCCGATGGAGCGAAATTCGAATAGGGTAAACCGCCATTACGGAAATTCGAAAATCATCAAGAACTTGTAAGTAGATTTTCTTTATTATTCCCGTGAATGAAGAATCAATGATCAGAGCGGTCATTCCATAATTAAAGAACGTTACTATTAAAGAGGAAAAGATTATTTTTCTGAAAGCTGAACTGAGAAATTAATTGTTCTTTGATGTGACGAAATTCGACGTTGTGATGGAGCGATAAATATTTATTATTCTCAAGACAACAGTATGATTAACTTTAACTAAATATAAATCGAATCATCAAGATAAACAGTTATTGATATTTGATTTAGTGACTCAGAATTAAACTATTCTTCTATTTGTGAAAAGTATTGAATTTCTTAAGTTCCATATTATTAAAGTGACTATTATAACTAATGAAATATCATTGAGACATAGTGCATCAATGAAATATCAAGTTTGAATTTGAATTAACTTTATTATTAAGAAGTTGTTTATTGATTATTCATCAATAAATATGTATAGATCATAAGGTGAAATTAACCATGGATTATTACATACGGTGTCATATAACCATTGCTATGGAACTGTTAATTATGGATTGAACTATTAACCTATAGACATATTAAATCATTATGAATACTAGAAGTATTATTGAGTAATGAAATGAAGATTAATAATAGTGTTATTAGTCAGAGTATTTGAAGTAGATTCATTTTTCAATAAATTGTTGAATGTCCTTAAGTATGTCTGTGTATGTGTTCGTTAGATTGGAATAACCTATACAAACTCTGCTACATATTATTCATTTTAATAGGGAATGTAAAACCGAACAAAGGTGTTACATGATTTCCCAAATAAACCCTACAACGCTGATTCAAAAATACACACATTAACAGTAAAGACTGATTACGAGAATAGTTTCCCTTCATAACTATCAGTGTCAGTCATGGCTCATGGTGTTACAGCAACTCCATTAATACAAAGTAGGCATTGCAATCATTATATTTTCAAATGTGAAAAGTTTTTAAAATCTTTGACAGATATATTTTGAGTTAACCACTCCAAAGGTAGTTAAAACAAAGTTTTGTAAGTGTAAACTATATAATAAATCTCACAATTCACTCTTTACATTTCCAGCAGCAACAAACTACTATAGAGAAACGTGCAACAGTGCCTTCAACCAGTGAATCTCAATAGTGTTATAAATTCGCATTTTATGGATGGTCAGCATGACATTCAGATGCTTTTAGCAACTATATTAGTTCAAATCAAGGATTCATATGGCAATGTTTATTGGTATCAAATCTTATTGGATAATGGATTACTAGGTACTTTTGTCACTTTGATGATTGGAATCTTTTTAATCCCAAATGTTGAATCAACTAGAATTTTAAGCTTCGGTCAATTGTCAGTAAGTTCTCGAGGAGCAGTGCAACTTAAATTGTTTAATCGCACTGGATCTTTTTCTACTATTGTAAAGACTTTATTTTTCACTTGATCCCAATTTGATAAATGCAGTTCACAATTTGGAAGAGAACCTGTTGTTTTAGGTAAAATTAATCAACTTGTTGATCCCAATTTCAACAAACCTGGGAATATAACTATTATTATTGGAGCAGATTACTACTATGAAATAATAAAACCAGAGGTAAAAAGGTTAGAAAATGGAATTACATTTGTACAAGATACTCAGTTTGGCTGGGTAATTGATATCTGTTGTTAATAAATGAACACCTGTTTTCCTCCATGTATGAATCCACCAATCAGAATTGGAAAATTAGATCTCTTAAGTTCTTTCAACACACAAAATTTTTCTAACAGAAGAAGAGCAGTTGTGTGAAAATCATTTTTTGGAAACACACAGTCGAGAAGCGAGTGGAAGATACATAGTACGTCTACCTTTTAAACAACAAACTTATTTGGTAAGTCAAAGGATATGGCATTTCAACGATTAAAAGGTATTGAACGTCGTTTAGATAAGTTACCAGAATCTAAACGAAAGTTGAAAATATACGCCCAAGATTGATATATTCTTCCATGAAATTATTATATTGGATTCTTCAACTTATGAGTGAAGTAAAGGATATTGAGGATGATGTAAAGGCTAACTATTTACCTCTTCGTTTTATTATCATGGAAAATAGCACAACAACAAGATTAAGATAGACAACAACTGGTGTATCATTAAATGAAACGCTTATGATAGATAGGAACCTCCAAGACAGCATTTTTAATATTTAATTCGTTTTCGTTGTTACAGATATTATAAAAATGTATCGCCAAGTAATGATGAATCCTAATGATAGAGATTTTCAAAGGTTTCTTTGGAGAAAGATTCTGATGAACAAGTGAAAGCTTATCAGTTAAACACTTTAATTTCCAAGAAAGTCCTGAAACAGTTCCGTATGTTAGAGCTCTTCAACAAGTTGCTCATGATGAAAAGGAAATTTATCCACTAGCAAATTCAGTGACCCATAGGGATTTTTATGTAAATGATAACATGTCTGAAGACAATGACTGTAAGGAAGTTCTCTCAATCCAACTGCAATTAATTGATATGTTACCAGATTGAAGAATCCAATATAATAATTTCATGGAAGAATATATCAATCTTGGGCATATAAGTGAAATGGAAGGATATTGAGGATGATATAAAGGCTAACTATTTACCTCATCATTTTATTATTAAGGAAGATAGCACAACAACAAGATTAAGAGTGTACCAGATAGACAACAACTGGTGTATCATTAAATGACACGCTTATGATAGATAGGAACCTCCAAGACAGCATTTTTAATATTTCATTCGTTTTCGTTGTTACAGATATGCCTTTGGAGCAGATATTACAAAAATGTATCGTCAAGTAATGATGCTCCTAATGATGTTCATTAGAATGTTTCTCCACAGAATCCTTTGAAAATCTCTAAGTGAAGGCATATCAGTTAAATACTCGGAACTGCTGTAACATAAGGAACTGCTTCAGGACTTGTGTTGGCAATTAGAGCTCTTCAACAAGTTGCTCATGATGAAAAAGATATTTATCCACTAGCAAGTTCAGTGACCCTTAGGCATTTTTATATAGATGGTATCATGTCTGAAGACAATGACCTTAAGGAAGTTCTCTCAATCCAACTGCAATTAATTGATAAGTTAAGGAAAGGTGGTTTTGAACTTCAGAAATTGTCAACAAATAATGCAGAAATGTTAAATATCATTTCTATTAAAATGCGAGAAAGTAAACAAGTATTAGACATTAATTCTGAACATGTTGTTAAAACACTTGGTCTTCAGTGGAATCCAACAAAGGATGAGTTTCAAAGTAGCCATTTCTTTAATCAACAAACCAAGTAAAATTCATATACTTTCAGAAGTACCAAATTCTTTATCTCCTGTAATCATTACAGCAATCAACCAACAGGGTCAAAGGTAATTTTACAAGAGTTATTGATCAGTGGAGTTGACTGGGATCAATCTTTACCGAACAGTTTAGAAGATAAGTGGCTTAAATTAAAGGCTCAATTACCATTATTAGAAGACATACCGTATTTACGCGCATAATTTCCCCCACCCCAGTTTTTGTGGATTACAAAATTCAATTTTTATTTTCATCGCATAATTTCCCCACCTCTACTTCAACGCGTTTCCAGTCAACTGGCGGTCAACTCACGACGACGCGACAATGTACCGTTACTTCCGCATTTCTCTATCCCACGCTACTTTAGGGGAAGATTCCACCCCCACCCCGGTCAGTACAAGAGCAGACTCCTTCTGAATCAGTACAACAATTTCGAGTGTTTTGTGAAAACGTGAAGTTCGCGAATAAAGTTAGATTAGTGACACACGTTAACAACAAGGGTAAAAATAGGAGTTATACCGCAGAGTTTAAGTTGCGTGTAGCTTTCTCTGCTGAAAAGAATGGTGTGAGAGTAGCAGGCAGAGAATTTTCTGTTGAACCAAAACTAATACGGTATTGGCAAAATCAAAAGGACAAATTAATGGCGGCAAATAAAACATTGCGGTCTTTTCGAGGTCCACAGGTCTGGAAAATATCCACAGGTTGATCAGGCAGTGCTAGAATATTTAAGAGAAATGAGGAATAACGGCAATGATGTAACTCATGAAATGTTGGAGATGAAAGCGAGGGAAGTTGCAAGAAAGAGCGGCATCAGTCGGCAAGATTTTAACGTCAGCAGGGGTTGGGCTGTTCGTTTTATGCGAAGAAATGGCCTAAGCCTAAGAAGAAGAACAACACTCTGCCAACGACTCCCAGCTGATTACACCGACAAGATAGTCGAATTTCATAGATTTGTGATTAGACAACAGCAGAAAAATGAATATCTTTTGTCACAAATTGGAAATGCCGACCAAACGCCAGTGTTTTTTGACATGCCGCGAAACCCTACAATAAACGCAAAAGGGGAATCCAGTGTACTGGTGAAAACCATGGGAGCCGAGAAATTAAGATGCACGGTGATGCTTTCAGTCATGGCAGATGGAAAAAAGCTTCCACCGTACGCAATCTTTAAGCGGAAGATGCTTCTGAAGGGAAACTTTCCGCAAGGAATTCACATTCGAGTTCAAGAAAAGGGGTGGATGGCGGCAGACCTCATGGAAGATTGGCCGACGAATGTATGGGGTAGATGTCCCGGGCTTTATTGCAACGAAAGTCCCTGCTTGTTTTGGATAGTTTTCGCGGCCATCTTGTTGATGCCATAAGGCAAAAAATGAGTGATCTGAAAACTGACCCCGCAATCATCCCTGGTGACTTAACATCTGTCCTTCAGCCTCTAGATGTATCTATCAACAAGCCAATTTAAAGATTATCTGCGTAAATTTTATGTAGAATGGATGGCAACAAAACAGCATACTTTTACGCCAACGGGTAAAATTCAGAAGCCTTCCATCGAACAAATGTGCATGTGGATTGTCCGAGCGTGGGCTATGATTTCAGAAGCAGTTATAGTGAAAAGCTTCAAGAAAACGGGCATATAAAATGCACTGGATCAGATCAGAGGATGACATGACCTGGACAGATGATCAGAACTCATCAGACGAGGATGACGAAACACTGGTATCAGAGACTGAATCATCAGATGAGAGAAATTTAGAAACTTACCTTTCTCATTCTGCATCACTGTGTGTTGTGTTCACATTTAATAAATTACGATACCAGAAGCCCCTCTGCCTCAAGATGTCCACCCCATTGCCGATACCATGGACACCCTCCATTGAAATTGTACAATCCAGAAGAAACAAATGTAAAGTTTGATCCTTCATGGTCAAACACTCCAGGATGGAAAACGACTGCTCAAGCGAAGGCTCTCAAGCAACCCTCCAATCCTCAACTCCCCAACAAAAAACTGAAAAAATCCCGCCAATCATTGTTTGACGGTGTTCAAGATTGGCAAAAATTCCTCAAAAACCACAAAGCCAACGGACTGGTATTTGAGGCCACGTTTGGTGAAGACAAACTGCATCTCATCTCCGATGGCGCCGACCAGTTCAGACATATACAATCCTACCTAATCCAAACAAAAATGTCTTTCCACAACTTAAGCCTGCAGGCAGAACGTGAACTAAAGGTCACTATTAAAGGCCTAAGGCATGACACACACCTACAGATGACATCTCCCGAGGCACTTGTTAGTGCAGGATTCCTCCCCACAGCCGTCTCACCTCTCTCGAGATGGGGAGATGACGACACAACATGCCGCACAAAATCAAACACCTTCTTATTAAAGATTTAAAAAGTTAACAGGGCCGATATCTGGAACCTCCACTCGCTCATGGGAGTCAGGATTTCTGTGGGCGACTTTAGGCCGAAACGTGATCTCCCGCAATGCTATAACTGCCAACAATACGGCCAATCCTCGATTAACTGTCATCTCCTGACAAAGTGTGTTAAATGCGCAGGCCCGCATCTAGGACGCAACTGCCCTAGGAGCCCCACCGATCCCCTCAAGTGCAGCAACTGTGCAGGCGGCCATGTTTCCAGTCGGAAGGAATGCCCGGCACACACCCGCGATTTACATCTTAATCTTTTTATCTTCGGTTTGGTAATAAGGAACTATGAATAAAAGCAACACAGAACAATCCCTTTCTGAAAAAGGAAGAACCCAAAGAATTGACACCAACATCCCATTAAGACATGGTATGTTTATCAACACTACAGTTGAGAATTATCCCCAGCAGGGTTCCCGTCGTTCACGCTAATGAGACATTAACATTATTTCTACAGGGATCCAGCAGAGACAACACTTCAATTTTATTGGTTCATCCTTTTACAAAAACGACCATTTTTATGTATTGTGACGGTATATTTTCCTTTCTATATATTTAACGGTGCCACCATTATCCCTTATTTTATCTTTATTCATATATTTGCCCCCCCCCTTTTTTTATCCTGTGAATTTCAATTAACGTTATTCTTCCCAGTGCAATTCATTGAATTTCTTTGTTTTGTGTTTTTCCGAGTTCGAAACACGAGAGAATTCTTTAAGCTAAATTCCCCTGTCCAGGCCAGCTTTCCCCTCTTTCGGCCCCAAAAAGTAAATAACTTGCAGACAGCTTGGCAGCCCTTCGTCGGTCCCCCCAGCCACCCAAGACGATAGGTCAAGGGTCGTCCTCTCTAAACATAAGGGAACGAGCAACCCGAGTGATCTTGGGTCAAAGGGCTGCATCTGCTCTGGAAAATTAAAAGACGGCCTGAAACCACCCCCTGCCTTCTACGTCACCAGCTGACCCCCTGTTTACACCCTGGATGATTGATTTCATTTTCCTTTCTCCGATGGCTTTCTCCACCCCCATCAGACCCCAACAATAGTATACTGATGGGTAGAGACCGAGAGAGCGGTGGAACAAAAAAGGAAATTTGTAAGTGCATTATAATTTACGCATTCGAAGGCGATATTTACACGAACAAATATAACGGAGAAGTAGTCACTTATGCTTGACACACACAACTGAAAAGTCAGCTGGATGAAGCTGTGCGAGTACCGGGGGACGACCTGCTATCGACGGCCCGAAAAGCCAGCTGCCGCTCGTTGAGTTCCCAGAGGCACGCTGGCCGAGGGAGGGCGACACACCGAGAACAGGCATCGAAGCAGAATTCGAGAACGGGCGACGAGAACAGGATAAAGGAATCGACATAGCTTGCGGTTGATATCCCCACCCACTTAACGGAAAAGGTGATATAGTGATGGAAGAAAGTGCATCGTTCATAAGTGCGTCGTATATCGCCCAGTGCAAGCTCGAGTTCCCAAAATTACTGTGAGAATCGTCCGGATGAAACTGTAAGTACTTTATTTTATATCATGGCCATGACCCGGAAAAAAACGACCTATCTTTGTATGCATACAAAATGACGCGACTAGAACTCTAAAGAATCGAGTGACCAATTCAGAACTCTCCTTTTGATTTTCAATATACTCCATATCATCCTCTGTAAACCCATCATACTTATTTTTAGATAATATAATAGGACAAGTAAAAAGTTTTGAGCGTTTTTCGCTGGATGGCATTAGTGAGCCGTAAGTCACGATGTAAACGTCGCATCTGGTCATTCTATACTGCGCCGTAAAGGTGAGATAACGCTTTACTAAAAGTTGTTTGACAGTTTTGTGGTTGGTGAAGCCAGTTGTGTGTTAGGTTGGTTGGTTGGTTGGTTGGTGTTTAATGGCGCAAAAGCAGCTACGGCTAAGCTGCGCCAAGAAAGGTAAAAAAGAAAAGAAAATGGAATGAAGACTAACTACATGTATCTAGCTAAAAAGGACAAAAACAAGAAAAGAACAGGTAGTGCGCAAAGTAAGATAACAGGATATAGGTAAAATGATAGGTATTTAGAAGTAAAAAATCTGAGAATTACAATAGAGTGGCAAGGCCACATTGATGAATGAAGTGTAAAACTGATGAAATGGGTAAAAGATCATTATCATTTAAAAGCAATGAAATATGAAACGGAACGTGAAATTTAAAAAGAGGATAAAAGCACTGACGACGATGTTGAGTAAAAGCAGGACAGTCAATTAAAATATGATGGACGGTTAAAACAACGTTGCACGTAGAACACTGGGGAGGTGGACGGTTGAGCAATAAGTAGCTATGTGTCAGTCTTGTATGGCCGATCCTCAGACGCACCAGAAGAACATCCTTCCGGCGAGTTGGAAACAGTCGAGTGGCAGGAGAGGATAACGAAGGACTGACAAGACGAAATTTATTGCCGTGAAGAGCATCCCATTCGTGTTGCCAGGCAGATCGGAGACGAGAACGTATAAGTGCGTAGATGTCAGAGGCCGGAGTGGAGATCCGTCGCAAGGGTAAACTAGCAGCAGACTTTGCGAGAGAATCAGCGTGGTCATTGCCGACAATGCCGACGTGGCCTGGGATCCAGCAGAAAATGATAGTGCAACGGTGAAAACGCTGTAAAAAATCTAAAATGGATAAAACAAAAGGGTGACCCTTCAGGGTGTGACTGCACAGTGCCCGCAAAGCGCTCTCAGAATCACTGTAGATAAGTGTGTGCGTAAACTTCTCCTGCAAAGCATACTGTAAAGCTAGGAAGATGGCATAAAGCTCAGCAGAAAACACAGATGCCTCAGAAGGAAGATGAACAGCACAACTGAAAGTAGCAGTGTAAAAAGCAGCTCCAACATAATCTGCACCTTTAGATCCGTCTGTATAGAAGATGTTGAAATCAGAGTGACGGGACAAATGATCTTGATGCAGAGACTGAAAGACTGTCGAGGGAGTGTTGGTTTTCGCAAAAGTACGAAGAGAGAAATCACAGGTGGGGAGAGGATATTTCCAATGCGCGGATGGTGAAGTAGATAGAGTGGCAATGTGAAGGTCAGCGAGCTGTAGTGTATTGAGCCAAGTCGTCACCCAATGTCCAAACGGTGGTATAATGGAAGGACGATTGGTGAAAAGACGTCGTTGACGAGGACGACACACACATTGATGAGCAGGATTATTTGGAAGTGAAGAAATACGGGCGAAATATTGGAGAGACAAAACTTGTCGACGAAAGTGCAGGGACGGTTCCAGAGCCTCTGCATACAGGCTGGGAATCGGTGAAGTACGGAAAGCACCGAGGCAGAAGCGGAGGGCCTGATGGTGTACAGGATCAAGTGTCCGAAGGACAGACGGTCGCGCAGAGCCATAGACAATGCAGCCATAATCCAATTTGGATCGAATAAGGGCTCGGTAAATGCGCAACAAGGCCAAGCGATCACCACCCCATTTGGAATGCGAAAGCACTTTGATACAATTTAGTTTTAAAAGACACCGTTTCCGAAGGTCAAGTATGTGATCCTTAAAAGTCAATTTCTTATCAAAAATGAGGCCTAAAAATTTATGCTGAGACACACATGGAAGTGAGACGCCACCAAGAGTCAGCTGCGGATCAGGAAAAATTCCCTGACGTCGAGTGAAATGGACACACACAGTCTTGGATTGTGAGAAAGTAAAACCATTAGAAACACTCCAAGTCTGCAACTGATGTAGAGCTAACTGCAGTTGTCGTTCAATCAGACGCAAATTAACAGAACTGCAAGAGATCTGTAAGTCGTCAACATATAAAGAGTGGTGAACTGACGAAGGCAAAACAGAAATGATGCCATTAATCTTTACAGAAAAAAGGGTAACGCTCAAGACACAGCCCTGAGGTACTCCGAGTTCTTGAGGATAACATGTAGAGAGCGTAGATCCTAGACGTACTTGAAAGGTACGATTCGCAAGAAAATTGCGAATGAAAATAGGCATGTGACCACGAAGGCCGTAATGATGAAGATCTTGTAAAATGCCAAATTTCCAGGTGCGATCGTATGCCTTCTCCAAGTCAAAGAAAATGGAGACGAGGTGTTCTCTATTAACAAATGCAGTGCGAATAGCATCTTCCAAACGTACAAGATGGTCAACCGTAGAGCGATGCTGCCGGAAACCACACTGTGTGGTAGCGAGAAGTTTATTGGCTTCAAGATACCATTGAAGGCGGCGATTTACCATTCGTTCAAGCGTCTTACATAAGCAGCTAGTGAGGGCAATGGGGCGATAATTATTTGGATCACTGGCGTCTTTACCAGGTTTGGCAAAAGGAATGACTATAGCTCGTCGCCAACTATCAGGAAATAAATGTTCCAACCAGATTTTATTAAAGATGGACAGAAGAACATTCAACGACGAAACAGATAAGTGTCGCAACATCACATAATGAATTCCATCAGGGCCGCAGGCAGTATTTTTGCTGGTGTCTAGTGCAAACAATAATTCCTGTAAACTAAATGGGAGATTGTATGGTTCTCTGTTGGAAGAAGAAAACTTTAAAGGAATAGCTTCAGCACGGTCTTTAATCGTTTGAAAAGTAGGAGATAAAAGTGCAGGGCTGGAATTCCGTGCAAAAGCACGTCCAAGGGCTTCAGCTTGTGCGGAGATAGTAGCTATTTCTTTTCCATCTTCTTTCAGTATGTGCAGAGATTGAGATCTGTACTTTCCATGCATCTTACGAATGTTATCCCAAAGGGTCTTTGACGACAAAGTGCAAGTTAGTGATGAAACAAAACGTTGCCACGACTCCCTCTGACCAATGCGACGGATACGACGAGCAGAAGCACGTGCTCGCTTAAAAGCCAAAAGATTGGCAGAAGTCGGATAACGGCGGAAAATGTTCCAAGCTTTCTGCTTAATCTTCTGTGCAGACGTACAGTCACTAGTCCACCAAGGTTTGGGATGCAGAGGGAATCGTCCAGATGTTTGTGGAATTGTTGCTTTGGCAGCACAAATAATGATATGAGTGACCTCGTCAATAAGTTGATCAATGGTAGCTGAAAGATCAATGGCCTCCAGATTACAGCGGCTAGTAAAAGTTATCCAATCAGCAGAGTCAAATTTCCAGCGATGACGACTGGGTGATGAAACAGCTGAACGAGGGAGCTCTTTGAGAATGATTGGGAAATGGTCACTGCCACCAGGGTCGTTGATAACATCCCATGAGAAATGGGGGAAAAGTGACGCAGAACCTATAGCTAAATCAATAGCAGAGAAAGATATTGGCGAGGATGAGAAATGAGTTGCGGCGCCTGTGTTAAAGATACAAAGATTACGCCGAACTAAAAGATCTTCAATAACAGCACCTCTAGGATTGGTGGATGAAGAACCCCAGACAGGAGAATGAGCGTTGAAATCTCCGACTAAGAGAAACGGAGTCGGTAATTGATCCAGAAGCTGAGCAATGTCTGTAAGAGAAACAGGGGCTGTGGGGGACAGATATAAGCTACAGATAGTGAAAAGGCGGCTAGTGGAAAGGCGAGCAGCAACAGCTTCCAAAGAAGTCGTAAGTGGGACAGGAGAGGATGGAGTATCATGTCGAATAAAGAGACAAACGCCTCCGCCGCTTCTATCGGTCCGCTGTTTACTTAGCATGGAATATCCTGGAAGAGAAACTGTGTCGTTTCCTGTAAGAAAAGTTTCCTGGAGACACATACAGACTGGATGATTTGTAGAAAGGAGGGCTTTAACATCGTTCAGGTTGGAGCGAAGTCCTCGACAATTCCAATACAGTAAGGCCATTAAAAGATAAAAAAGGGTAAAAGCCTAAAAATCAAGGTGGAGGTGCTGGTGGTGCCCTAAAGTTTGGGTGTTTGGAGGAGTCCTCCAGATCGTCTTCATAAAACCGTCTAGGAGAGAAATGTCTCCGACGGCCACGAGAAGGTGAACGTGAATGTGAACTAGTGCGATGAAAAGGTCGGTGTGGAGATACAGATGGTCGCTTCTGAGTGAAGTTGAGACCGGCAGGGATATTAGAAGTACTTGAAGAAACTGGCAAAGATAACATGGTGGATTGTGACGTAGATTGAGTTGATTGTGACGGAACTGTTGTGGTAGGAGTAGCAATGTTTTGAAATATGGCTGAAAAGGACTCGCGAGGAGGACAAGTGATGTCTGTTTGACAGGAGATTGAAGCTGTCTGTTTGGATTTTACTGCAAACGAAAAAGTCTTTTGAGCTGGCACAGCAAGAAGCATCCTCCGAGCCTCTGGATAAGAAAGAGAATGTTTAACTCTGATAGTCTGAATCTCCTTCTCCTCCTTCCAACGAGGACAAGATCGAGAGTATGAAGGATGGTCTCCAGAACAATTGACACACTTGAGAGGCAAAGTGCACGGTGTAGACTCGTGGGATGGCTCACCACACTT
>JAFIDM010014819.1:0-14483 GCA_023159025.1 Thereuonema tuberculata
CTCTTCTTATAAAAATGGGGACTATAGTGATGGAGGTGTTGGAGATGCATATGTGTGATATGGCTCGAAGAATGCCGTGATCTTGGGGTGTTTTTGTAGAGATGAAGAGTGTGTAGAAGCCAGGAATGAGGGACTAAATCAAATGCGTTCTTGTAGTCGATGTACGCGATATGTTAGTTCCTATTCTTCGTGCTCGCCTGCCGCAAGATTACCGAGTCAATAAGTAGTTGCTCCTTACAACCCTTGGAGTTCTTGCGACAGCTCTTGTGCTGGTCAAAAAGGATGTTATGTGTCTCGATGTGTTTGTGTGTGTAGATTTTGTCTGCAAGGCAGGAGGTGAGGAGTTTGTAAAGTGTGGGGAGGCTAATTACTGGACGGTAGTTTGCAGAGTGCGCTGTTTCAGCTGTTTTTGCTCTGTAGGTATGTGACACCCTGTGTGAGGAAAAGAGGCATATTTTGTGATATTAGATTATGTCAGTGAGGGTAAGAGCTAGCTTTCCATGCAGGGATATGAACCTCTTGATCCAGAAGTTCTGGACACGGTCTGCATTAGGAGCCTTCCGGTTGTGTGCATTTTAAGTGCTGTCTAAATATCTGTGAGAGTAATATCATAGAATGGTTAGTGTGCAGTGAGTTATTGTTCCTCTGTGATCCATGTGGCTTTGTCGTTGTGTTGGATGATGAGCACAGAGACGACCAGTATTTATGTATTCCCTCGCTGGTGGGAGTGTTTGTGTTGGGTGTAGTAGAGGGATCAACTAAATATAGATGAAAGGGATCTGTAGAATTTTTTCTGAATGTATTGGAAAGTGTTGTTCTGTTGTTTGCGCAGAGTGCATTGTTTGTATCTTTGTAATCTTTTTGCAACTGCACTCAGTTTTTGTTTTAGTGTGGCGAGATATTCCTGAAGTTGTTTATGATGGTTTGAGTGCAATGGGCGAGTATGTCTGTGCTTGAATATCTTCCTAATCTGGAATATACGTTTCTATACAGTATTGTGTGAGCCTGGCTCTGTCTCCTCCTGTGTGAATGTCTCTTAATATTTGGATATTGTTATGGTGTTGTGGGATAGTGTGTCTGATGAGATGGTAGGTGACTGTGGAGAGTTGTTGTAATGTGTATTCTTTGGGGAGTGGCGGCCTGAGTAGGGTCAGTGCCTGTGTATTGTGCTAGTAAAGTGTAGAAATGATCATGTGCTGCTTGTAATTAGTTGTAATGTTGGGCCAAGTGTACTAAGAGGTCGATATTGTTTCGGTGTTTGCCATAAAGGTAATGTCATCTGGTGGCGTGGGGTGTCTTGTGGGTGGATTCAGAGACTACTTCCCTAATTTGTGCATGGGGAAATAACTACTATGGAACGTCGCTTATCCGCTATCCGCTGTACGCTAAACCCTAACAATGGATAACATCTTTTGAAGTGGTTGTCCTGTGAGATGAGTCCCTAGAAGTCGCGCATGACATTCGGGTTCATCTGCGATGACCATCGGATACGCTTGCGTGATTTTCCAATCTTCGTGGTCGCCTGTTTTGACACAGACGAAACACTTCCGTTCAGGTTGGATGGTGTTGCCCGGGCATTCTTGTAGCCATACTACAGAATGGGGTGCCACTTTCTCCACCACCACCACCTGTGGGAGACTGTAGTATATTTTTCGGAACGGAGGCCTCTGCCTAATCCCGAACGCAGGTGACTTCATTCTGCGTCACACCCGATGCATCATGATCAATACCAGAACAAGATCTCAACATAGATGGTTGGACTCTTTAGCCTATCCTTTTTATAATGAACAATGTATTTTCTGAATAAATTGCTTTTTAGCCCAGGATGATGCTTCTTTCTTCACTTTTAATCTTCTAAGGAAGAGAAGATTGAAACAAATCGCGTTCTTAGTTACATATTTTAATTTTAATCTTCATCGATTGTGTTTTAAGAGGTCATTTATTTTTCAGCATTTCAGATTTTATTACACTCATTAAATATTAATTCAATAATAAAGAAATTTAAACTCAAAACACAAATAAAAAAAATCAGTCTTTAGATAGTATGAAAATGAAATAAATACCAGGTGTCTAAGAAATCACATGAGCTGTTTGAATCGCCATAAGTCAATAAATATTAGGTGCATCGATCTCAAGCTTTAGATTGTAGGCTTATGGGTCATGGGGTATGCAATCATGAGAAAAAGTTCCTAGTTCACATAGTCACCACCAGGGGGTATTTGGCGCTACTGTCGGCTACGCAGTATCTTCTGGCTTTCGTTGCTCGTTCGAATTCAGAATTGTGGAAGAGAGCGGAAGAGAATTGTGAAAATCTGTAGCTAATTTGCTCTAGTTATTAGCTGTTGTCTTCTATTACGTTATTTACGCCAATACGAACAGAAATGTGAAAAACATAAGGGCCTTTGTAAAAACAAATATTGTTTATGTTGTGCCTGAAGTGAAATTTCTCAATTTTTATTTATTTATTTATTTATTTATTTATTTATTTATTTATTTAGTTATTTATGGGGAAGGTCCTCTAGTATGGGGCATTGCCGCGAACGCAGTGATGCCAAAGACCAGTGTTAGCAATCTTGAATTTGTTTTGCAACGCATTCTCTTGTGAGTCGTGTTTTACTGGTTTTACTCCAAATTTTCGTGCACGGAGATAACTTTAGACCATCCCACCTTCATTGTAAGTAAGTACACAAATGTTTTAATCGTCTTGGTAGCAACTAAAAGTTATTGTAAATAAGTTATGAGCGATTTTTCCTGATCGGATTGGTAGTTTGACCTTGAGAGTAAAAGTTGCGTCGCGTTACAGTCCGGTTGTATGGGATAGCTGCATTGAGGGTTGTATGGGACAAAATGAAATGCACAAATTAGGCAATTACCTTAACTAATGGCAGAGTGGCAATGGATTAGAAAGATTATAGATAGCTTTTAAATTTTCGAAATGCAATACAATAAAAATTTTTGACAATTTTAGTTATTTTCTTCATCTTCTCGCAAATTTTCGAAATCCAAATAAATTAAAAATTTTTTATCCAAACAGAAAATTGCCATATGACTAATGTTGTAAGTTATCCTTATAGTTTACTATGCCAGTTTGTATCTCATCCAAGGTGGAACCTTTACGTTTCTTCTGTTGCAGCATGGTGCCATTTACTAACTCACTGATCTTTTTATAGCCGCTTTACATTTAACATTTCACTCGCCAAAACCTCGCCATCATACATGTCGAATTGATTGCGATAGATAGCCCCTGCGCTATCTTTGAAGAAATGGCGCCATTCGAAATAGCGCAATGTTACACCAACGCTCCTGGTGACGAATTGTAGAACTTGGAAGTCCAATCGATTTGTATCTATTTATTCGAAATTACCGATTACAAAAATGATTTTCACGATCGGAGGGCATCTTTTCCTTATGTTTTCGTGGATGCTTTCAAAAAATGTTGCATTATTAATGAAAATCATTTCAGAATTTCGGCTTGAAAATTTGAATCGATAGCGATCGACATCTTGAAAACATATCGTCGTTGATCGAGATTTAACGAGACTGAAAACAAAGAAACACAAAACGATGAAAAAAAACATGAATATTTCCTATTTTAATTAATTAAAAACATTCTTTCACCTATCCGATGCATTGACTAAGTGGTTTTTATATAAATCAATGCTATTGTTTTCGTAAATAAAACGTAGGCATGATGACAATTGAGAAGTGTAAATGTTCCGTGTGATGGAAGGCATTATGGTAAGTGTAAAGCGATACACTAATCACTCGCAATCTACCCTGACATGGCCTGTATTATGGCTTGCATTTATGGCGCGTGAAATGGTGAATGTAAAACGGGCTTCGGCATATAATGTCCAGTTTGAGGTTTAGGCACACCTTACTTTCCCTCAGCAAGGAAGCCTCTTTTAGAACCACTTTCTCACTGGAAGGGTCATCAGTAAATGGCCATTCTGCAACAAAAGAAACGTAAAGGTTCCACCTTAGAAGATACAAGCTGGCATCGTAAACAACCACTACTGCCAAAAAAAATTATCCTTACAGTTTTGAATGTCTTTTTGTCAAACATAAAAAGACCCTTCAATTATTCAAACTTTCATTCAAATAAGCATAATTCCTCTTCTACTTTCTGAGTAAACGATTATTATTAGTGAACAGGTTGTTTGTTATATGGTTCTGTTCAACTGATCTTTCCCTATCCAAGCTGAAGTGTGGCGATTAAACTTCTAAACTTCAACCTAACTTCGCCATCTCCGTTGTGTGCACCTTGTAGCTGTTATTTCTGTTAGAGGACAGTTGTAAGTTGTAACATCATTGGGCTTGCACGATAATCTTAATGTGTCAGCCCCTCCATCAACTTAAACTGTACAAGAGAAGTTATCGTCTCATTTGAAACTCTCTTACTACTCAGAATTATGCAACCTGCAAAGACTCTTTGGAAACCCTTTCGAATAAGATAAAGAAAAAAAAAATATTTAATTATTAGAAAACATGCATATGAAATATAAGAAGTATTCATCACAAAGTACATGAACAACACCAAACTTTGAAGCGTCAAATGATAAAAATAGGTGTTATCAGGATCTAAAAAGAAACACAAAGAAACTGATTAAGGAACTACGAATAAACCCACATTTTTTAAACCATTTTTTTTTCGTTTCTTTTTTGTGTTCCATGCTTAATGTAAAGTGTTTCCCATAATATTCATTTAAGAGAAGCTATGATGTGAGGTCTAGACGGTGGTCTGCCGTTGCGGCCAGTATGCCGGTACCCGGGTTCAAATCCCGGTAGTGGCATGGATGTTTCTTTCTTCTTCTGTTTCTCCTTCTGTCCGTTCCCGCCTATTCACCCTGGCAGTTAGGGTTAAAATGCATCTCCTAATGCGGCGTTGAAAGTCATTAGACTTTCCACCCCCAAACCAAGACAGTGATGAAGCTGTCTGGGGGAGGCCTTCGTCCAGCAGTGGACTGATAAAAAAGGCTGTTAAAAAAAAAAAACGAGGAGCTATAAGTGAATGTAGATATTTGTATTTACATAAACGAAATATCAGCTATTACATCTGCGAGTATTCTGGTCGTAGGTAGTCACCGTGGGAGAGTCATAGTCCTTTAAACCTACACCATGATCAGAAATCTCTCTGGAGAGATAAGAAGACCTCTTGTTCTAGAGCCCAGTGAGGAAAAAATAATTATGAGTTCTGTTCTGTTTTACTAATCTGAAATTAAAAGAATACACTTTTAATTGAAGAGTTGCCGTAGTTTGGGTTGTTTAACGTACGTTGTGTAGAATTAGGATGAACAAAGCCAAACACACTATAAAAGAATGAAAACATTAAATGACTCAAGGGCGTATATAAGGGGGGGGCAGAGGGGGCCCGGGCCCCCCCCGAAATAATGAATATATGTCCTCCCAACGTTTTTTTTGGTTGAACAGCTAGGTTTTCATTGTTTTTTTTTTTTGGTTGAATAGATTTTTGGCCCCCCCCGAAAATATATTCTATATACGCCACTGAAATGACTAATTAAAAATGCATACAGTTTCGGTTTGCCGAAGTACAAACCTTTTTCAATGCCGGTGAGAAACATCGGGAACAACCTTATAAATACGAAAACAATCTTGGATACAAATAACAAATAACCCGGTGTGAGAACCCAATAGTCAAACTCAAACATCTGACGCTGAAAAACTTAAGAGTCGATAACGTCTCTTTTTCTTTTCTTTTTTGTTTTCCATGCTTAATGTAAAGTGTTTCCCACAAATACTCTTTTGCAACTTTTGTTTTATTAATTTTTACCCAATTGTTTTTATACAGCGAGTCCATATTAAAAGGTCTCCATTCTCCATTGTTCAGCATTATTACTTTGCCTGCCAAGTATCCGTGTAGTTATTTTAAGTTGGATGTTTAGAAATAAAAAAAAAAATAGTTTGTTTACTTTCTGAATTATAATTAATAACACAAGGTGGTGACCTAAGGTAATGGGATTGGTTGGGTTAAACAAAACTTTCGATTTATGTTTGAGTTTAACTACGGGGTTCTCACACCGTGTTATTTGTGATGTATCCAGGATTGTTTTCGTATTTATAGAATTGTTCACGGTGTTTCACACCGGCATTGAAAACGGTTTGTAATTCAAAGTATGCCTTGGCCGTTTCGAGGCTGTCACACAGACAATCCCATGGAGTTATGTAAAGGATATGGAGTATGCCAAGGCACACTTTTTGACCAAGATAGTAGGGTTTTTAGAGTTAGGCATGTATAGTGAGGGGCTTGGCACTATATGAAATCTGATAACTTTTTAACAGTGAAAGCGTTATGAGCATCTTGGCAACGTATTTTACATGAAATGTTTTGAGTTCCATGAAACGGCCAAGCCATACTTTTTGACCAAGATATAGGATTTTTAGATTTAGGGCTTGTAGAGTTAGGCCTCGTAGAGTTAGGGGCTTGGCTCTACATGAGATCTCATATCTTTTTAACAGTGAAAGCATTATGATCATGTGAGTCTTGGCAACTTATTTTACACGAAGTGTTTTGGGTGGGATTTCATTTCTTTTTGTAGGATGAGATCTGATAACTTTTTAACAGTGAAAGCGTTATGAGCATGTGAGTCTTGGCACTTATTTTACATGAAATGTTTTGGGGAGGATTATCTATTACAACTAAATTTAGTTTTAAGATTAGTTAGAAAATGGATTTTTTTTTCAATACCCTACTTTTCTGTTTTTCTATTGGTCAACTTGTATATACAAGCTGTTTGCACTTTGGAAGAAATCACATTATTACACAGTATTATTTAGGCCGAAGCATTGAGGGTACGACGTATTTCAGATCTTAATAAAATCCAAAGTATAAAAGCTAAATAAATGAAACTTAGCGTATTTCATTAGTCTGGTAACTGCATCATATCCTGAAAATTTGAGCTCTCTAGTATTATCTAGGCCGAAGCTATGAGGGTTCGAAAATACGACGAAACACTTCCAGAAAAGGTACGTAGTGCCCTTCCTGCCTTCGGCTCGTCTTGGCGGGGGCACTGCCGTGCCCCCAGATATTTGTGCAATATAATTTTATTTTATTTTTATTTTACATATTTATATTATGAGTATTGTTAAGATTTTACTTTACATAATTTACTGTCTTTTTAATAATGTGAAACGGAAATGCCCAATCTTCACCAAACGTCATTTTAGTTATATTTCTGATTTAAAAACATATAAAGTCAGCAGGACGGTAGAATTGATAATAGTTTTGTTAATGAAATTGAAAAAAAAATTTAATAACAAAAATCACAATATAAGCATACAGTCAGTTGGTAGCCTTGGGTATTTTGCAAAAGTGACAGTAAATTTGTTATTATACTTTCCAAATAGAAAAAAAAAGTTATTTACGAAAGGAAAAATCCTTAGCAATGGATTAGAAAGACTTCTTGTTGTTGTTAGGTTCCATCAAGTCGTCTGCGACTTCTGGTGACCTCATATACAAAGGCTTTCCAATTAATTGATCTATCACGTGTTGCATATCTGAGTTGTTGTAAAGAAATCCCGGTAGCTTCCCCTAGCTAGATTATAGATAGACTTAAATTTCCCAATTGGAATACAATGAACATTTTTGGCAATTTGAGTTGTTTTCATTATCTTTTTGCAAATTTTCCAAATCCAAATTAATCAAAAAATTTTATCAAATTAGATGTTATGAAATTACTAATATAGTAAGTTCTCTTTATAGTGTTACGAAATTACTAATATAGTAAGTTCTCTTTGTAGTGTTTATGTGTTTTTGTCAAACATAAAGTATCCCTTCAATTTTTAAAAACTTCCATTGAGAATTCAAATAAGCATAATTTCCTGTTCCGCTTTCTGAGTAAACGTTCATAAATACAAGAGATATTTAGCCTCGTCTAAAAGATTTACTTATAGAATATACTTATAGAAAAGTAAAATAGTTTATTTATTCTTTATGTTACTAATCCATATGTCTTCTTTAAATCTCTTCTTCTGCTTATCATAATTTAAATAAATACTACTTCTACTCTCATAACATTTAAAAATATATTTTTTAATATATTTTTTAATGCAAAGGAATTTTTGAAAGCATATTCTTTGCTTTCTTCTTCAAAAGGTAATATTTTGTTTGGTTAGCTTATAGGAATGAATGGTCAGTTCTTAGTCTACATCTTTTCTTGTGATTTTTTCGTCATGTTACGTAAAAAAAAAAAAGAAGAAAATGTACTTGGAAGTAAATGAAGCATAGAAGGATTGAAGGAAATAAATAACGTGTAAACCAAGAAATTGATTTTATGAAGATTGATAAGGACTTTTTGTAATATAACTAATATTTGTACAAAACATTTTGATCTTATTTTTATTTTACATGTTTATATTTTGAGTATTGATAAGATTTTTCCTTAATAAGGAAATGTCTTTTTAATAATGTGAAAAACAAATGCCCAATCTTCACTAAACGTCATATTTTAGTTATCGAGGCCAACGAGAAAACAACAGGCCGAGGTGCTGACGTCATTTTTTTGAGTCACGTGACCAATCGGGTCCGAACGAATTTCATTGCCTTGAAGCTTCAGACTGTCACACTAAACACAGTGTCTTTTTGATTAAGCTAATTAAAAATATGAAACTTAGACTCAACTAGTTTTCAATTGATTTTCATAAATAAATTTTACTTATCAATTAAATATTTAGAGTTAATATTTATTATTATTTTTATTTAATAAAACTTGAAAAGGTCAAACGATTCGTTTTATTTTAGTAATTACTTAGTTATTTTTTTTTTAAATAGATTTTAAAAACGTAAATTTTATTATTTAAAAAAAAATATTTAAAGTATTTATATTATTAAAATATAGAAAAGATAATTTACTGCTAAATTCATCCTGCTCATATTCACTAATAAATTATTACACACAGATGCAACTTACGTATATATTCATGTAGGGGAAGTGGTGGTATTATGGACCACTTTTTTATTTTTGACAAAATCTTGAATTTCAAGTGGCTCTAATGTATGAAAATCGTCAGTAGCATTAGTATACATATCGTGTGAGATAAATATCACACATTTTTAAATAAATATTTAAAACTCTTGAATAGGTACAATTATTTAGAACATTCCACAAAAAAATGAATTGTTGAACTGGGGTTGTAATATGAAACAGATGTTAAAATGCAACAATACTTCTTTATAATTGCTATTATAGTAAAAACATCATTTATTGTTGATATTTTAATGCATTGTTTTGCTTCACATCAATAGAAAATATCGAAACTACAGAGAAAAAGTAAAAATTAATGCTGAACACTTTATAATTGAAAGAAAACGCTCAATCAAAAATTGCAAGTCTTTCATGAGCAAAAATCTGCTGATTTGGTTTTTTCTTGCATTTACCATATCTTCTTGACGCCATTTCTGCCTTAGTCTCTTCTTTTCAGGTCCTAATTTGCTTCTTGGCATCGTGAGGTTGTATTATGGAACACCTGTTTCATATTACTACCAGTCGCCATATGGAAATTGACTGATCCATTCTCAGTAATAAAATATTAATTCTTAAGTACTGAATACATCATTTTGTAGTTCAGTTAATTAATAATGATATATAATATAAGCAAAACCTCATTCGTATTAATAACAGTACCAGAAATTGTGTTGAATCTTACCCTGTAAAAACTTTCAGGCTTACGAAAACACACTACTTTTTCTCATAACCATACACAACGAAATATTGAAGTTACCTACCTGTAGGTGGCTAAAAGGAACACCAGCGATAGAAATTAGAGTGGTTTCCGGATGATAGCATCAGCTACTTGCACAAAAATTGCTGTTTCATATTACAACCCTATTATCACCTTCCATATTATTCCATATTCCATATTACCACCTTCTCCCCTAATATATGTTGAGAATTTCAGTTTAAAATTTTTAAGTTATAGTGTTAAACTTATGTATATATATATATATACTCATGGAAAAAAAAATTAGCGCACCAAGAAATAATTGCGGGATCGTAACGAAACTTGCAATGAAGGTAATGTCGGGGAGATATGCAAATGATTAGAAATGCAGCGTGATTGCGCATTACGTATAGCCGGTAGAGGGCGTTGAACATCGTACTCTGTGGAGTGTAAAACAGGTAACCAAAGCGTGTTTGAGTGTGCTGAATCATTTACAAAGGAAGAGCTGAGGTAGACATGCCATTACGCCGTGTTCGAAGACAGTATACGCAGTTGTCGCAGTTTGAGAGAGGGAAAATCGTCGGGATGATGGAAGCTGGGTGGTCAGCTAGGCAAGTAGCTCGTCAATTAGGCCACTCTGATTGTGTTGTGAGGAGGTGTTGGGACCAGTGGACCCGAGAGATGTCATGTAGACGAAGACCAGGCTCAGGACGCCCTCGACAGACCAGTCGTCGAGAAGACCGCCTCATAGTCAGAAATGCACGCGTACAGCCAACTGCTTCATCGGCCGCCATCCAGGCACAGGTAGCACCTTCACTAGGGGCCGCTGTGTCTTTTCGAACCATACAAAGGCGCCTGGCTGAAGGACAGTTGGTATCGCGGCGCCCATTACGTGTGCTGCCCTTGACGCCCACCCATCGACGCCTCCGTTTGGAGTTTTGCCACGCACGAGGAAACTGGACTGCAGCGGAATGGAACCAGGTCGTCTTTAGCGACGAATCCAGATTCAATCTCGGCAGTGATGACAATCGTGTTCGTGTGTGGAAAGCCCGTGGTGAACACTTCAATCCTGCTTTTGCTGCACAGCGACACACCGCTCCCACAGCTGGTGTGATGGTGTGGGGTGCCATTGCCTATAATACATGGTCACCCCTAGTATTGTTCCGTGGCACCATGACAGCCCAGCAGTATGTTCATGAAATCCTGCAACCACTTGTGTTGCCACTCATGCAACGGCTCCCAGGAGCCATTTTTCAACAAGACAATGCTCGGCCTCATACGGCAAGGGTGTCACAAGACTGTCTCCGCACTGTTACTACCCTTTCTTGGCCTGCCCGATCCCCAGATTTGTCTCCAATCGAGCATATCTGGGATCATTTGGGACGACGAGTTGGGCATCCCACGAGTTTGAACGAACTAGAGGCAAGGTTACAGCAAATATGGAACGAAATGTCTCAAGACATCATACAGAACTTGTATGACCCAATGTTCGATCATATCGCATCGTGCATTCACGCTAGAGGGGGTCCAACGGAGTATTAACTCCTCCGTTCTTTTGCC
The DNA here is from genome assembly GCA_023159025.1 of Thereuonema tuberculata. Lineage (NCBI taxonomy): Eukaryota > Metazoa > Arthropoda > Chilopoda > Scutigeromorpha > Scutigeridae > Thereuonema > Thereuonema tuberculata. The sequence continues at coordinate 11,239 of JAFIDM010014819.1, forward strand.
TTTTTCTCTGAAATAAATTATCCTTTTTCATTGATTTTCTTATCAGTTACTTATATCAAAGTAGTCATTACGTATGTAAATTTTCGTTTCATTTTGACGACTCCTTCTTGGTGCGCTAATTTTTTTGTCCATGAGTGTATATATAACCGTGGCCCGGTTAGCTTGCGTGGGGGTTTAGCTCTGAATTGAGTAAGAGTTAGGCATAACCCTGCGTGAGACACTGGGGTGGGGGCCCTCAACCCCGACACGGCTTCCCATATGGCTGATAGGGGAAGTTCCTGTAGATATGCAGGACAGGTATGAATAAGGCCATGCCAAATAAACACCCGCGGATCAACTGAGGTAATGAGCTAACTGGTCAACGGTCTCGATGTCAGAAGAGGACATATCCCAATGGCAGAGAGGGCGAAAGAACCAACTTAAATCCACTTTGCGTCTGACTTGCAGCAAGCGGCAAAATGGTCAGCGTCTGATAACCAGAGGTGCGGCTGGAATTATGTTCTGGAACTATCCACTCCAGTCCTATAAAACTGGACTGCGGTCCAAAACTTGTGATGATTAAGTACCATGAGGCGTGACAGGAAAGAAATGTATACCCCAGGTGGTAACCAATCCACTGCTGCTATAAACAGTACAACCAGACTATCGGATTCTGGGGAGTCTGGCTTGGCACGCAGACAGAGGGAATCGGAGACCTCTGGCCAACTTCGCCAAACGTCAAAACATTGGTCGGAACATTAAATATAAATACTCTCTTGCGGGTAGGGAAGTTGCATGAACTAGAGAAAAAACTAAATGAACAGAAACTGGAAATACTGGCAATCCAAGAAACAAGACTGTCTGACGAAAACGCAATAGATTTTGGCAACTATAGACTCTTCAAAAGTAAAACAAACAAACGGATCCTCAAAAATACACCCCATTTAGGAGTAGCTTTTGCAATCACGAAATTGACCCTGTAGCAATTTCTTATCAACATTACAGAGAAATCATGAATGTCCAAGTAAGAAAGGGTGCAAACATAGACACAAACCATTACCTAACAAGAATCAAACTACAGTTAAAACCCCAACGGTTTACAAGAAGGAAGCCACTAATCCCAAAATTTGACACTAGCCAAATCCAACCATCTTTCACGGAAGAATTAGAGAAAAAACAGTCCAACAATTGGAAGCAACTCAAAAGTAAACTAATTGAAACTGCACAAACACTGATACCTCTGCAGAAAAGGAAACAACACCCCTGGTGGAACGAGGAATGTGAACAAGCAATCCAATCTCGGCAGAATGCACACAATAACTGGAACAGCAGGAAGACTGAGAAAAATTACGAAACATTCTTGGCAACGAGGAAAGAAACAGCCCAAATAATCAGAAAGACCAAAAGGAAATTCGAAAAGGGCCAGCTACTTGAAATCGAGAATGACTTTGAGAGAAACAACACGCGAAATTTCTACAGGAACTTCAAAAAGAAGCTAACAGGATATCAACCTTAAAACCTTTGTTTCAAGAAAGAAAATGGGCAATTTTCACTGAACAATCAAGAAAATTGCAAAGAACTGGCCAGATATTTCGAAAAGCTGCTGAATTGCCCGGAACCAACACGAAGATTTCCACCAAAGGAACCCGAGTTTACAAACCCAAACTCATTACCACCGGATGAAGAAGAAATCACCAGACAGATCAAGCGACTTAAAAACAATAAAGTTGCAGGTGAAGATGGAATCATAGCGGAAATCCTCAAATCAGCAGGCCCAAATACTATAAAGGAAATCACCGAAATCATGAAAGACATTTGGCAAACAGAACAAATTCCTAACGACTGGAAAAATGCACTAATTCATCCTCTACACAAGAAAGGAGACAGAACAGATGTAAACAACTACAGGGGAATCTCACTGATATCAGTAGCTTACAAAATTCTATCACAATGCCTTCTCGATAGAGCACAACAGCAACTAGAACCGAAAATTGGAGAGTACCAGGCGGGATTCAGACCAGAACAAATTTTGAATCTAAAGCTAATCTTGAGACATCAGAGAATATGTAGCAAAAATGTAGTATGCACATTTGTGGATTTCAGAAAAGCGTACGATTCAGTTGATCGTCAATCACTATTTCAAATATTAAAAGAACAGGGCTTAGATCTGAAAACTCTCGCAATCATAAAACAGACATTGACAGACACAAAAGCTAAAGTTAAATTCATGGGTGAAATCTCAGACCCCTTTCTGATCAAAACAGGAGTAAGACAAGGAGATGGACTCTCTCCACTACTCTTCAACTGCGTGCTTGAAAAGGTAATACAAGAATGGCGCAAGGAAAAGTCAGTCCTCAAGATTGACCAACCAATCACCATTGGAAGAGGCAAAATATCAGTAGATTGCTTAGCATTTGCTGACGATCTAGCTATCCTAATCCGCGACGTTTCGACAGCAACGAAGCAGATTGAACTCCTGAAAGAAACTGCGGAAAAAGTCGGTCTGCAAGTATCCTTTGGAAAGACAGAATATATGACCTGCAACAAACAAGCACCTAAATTCATGAAAACAAAGTATGACAAAGTTAAACGAGTCCCAAAATTTAAATATCTCGGTGAAACGATTCAGGAAAACGGAATAGAAACGAAAGCCAACGAAGCAATATGCCAAAAGATGGACACTGCATACCGACTTATCCAAAATATCTACAACAAAAAATGTATTTCCAGGCACATAAAACTACAACATTATAATACAGTCATAAAACCAGAATGTCTCTATGGGTCAGAGACACTAATTTTGAATAGGAAATCCGACATAGAAATCATCCAGAAAAAGGAACGCAGAATCATAAGGAAAATTTTAGGCCCAAAACTTATAGACGAACAGTACCGGCTCAGAAGTAATCAAGAAATCAAACAATACTCAAATATTCTCAGTGACATCAGAAAACGCAGATTAAAATTCTATGGACACATCAAAAGAATGAACCCAGAAAGACTTACTAGACAGATAGTTGAATTCTAAGAACAAAGGAGTAAATCGAAAACAGACCCAATGAAGTGGATTGGTGAAATCAAAACTAACCTTAAACTGGCCGGAATTACACCAGAGGATATTCCAAACCGGGTAGCTTTCAGGTCCAAAATTTACAAGTGGCAAGTTGACCAGGAGGAGAGACCTAAGAAGAAGACTGGAACAACATGGTCTCGAGAGAGAAAAGAAGCCCACAGCAGAAGAATGAAGGAAGTGTGGGCACAAAGAA